>CAUYRT010001906.1:0-26794 GCA_963574885.1 Lepilemur ruficaudatus
AAAAAAAAAAAAAAATGCACATGTGCTCAAGTCCCTTATATAAAATGGTACAGTATTTGCATATAACCTACATAATCCTCCCATGTACTTTAAATCATCTCTAAATGACTTATAATACCTAATACAATGTAAATGCTGTGTAAATAGTTGTTATACTGTATTGTTTAGGAAAGAAAAAATGTCTGTACATGTTCAATATAGACACAACCATCCATTTTTTTTCCTGAATATTTCCAATCTGCAGTGGGTTGAATCCATGGTTGTAGAGCTCCTGGGTACAGAGGGCTGACTGTACTACTCACACCATGGGGTTGTAAGGAATCAGTGAGATCAGCTATATGCAGTACTTAGCACTTTGTGGATACATGGTAATCAGTACTCATTACTATTCTTCAAATGGCCCAAACATCACCAAATCAAAAGGAAGGGGAAAAAGAACACAATTCATGACTACTGAGACTAGCTTTCCAGGTCAAGGAATTATATACGGGTTGAGTATCCCTTATCCAAAAGGCTTGGGACCAGAAGTATTTAGGGTTTTGGATTTTTTTGGCTTTGAAATATTTACATCATACTTACTGGTTGAGCATATCAAATCCCAAAGTCCCAAATCCAAAATACTCCATTGAGCATTTCCTTTGAGAGTTGTGTCAGCACTCAAAACATTTTAGATTTTGGAGCACTTTAGATTTCAGATTAGGGATACTCCACCTGTATACTTTAAAACTAGAGGACAAGGGCTTTCAATTTAGAAGACCTGAGTTCAAACCCACTTCCTAGCTGTGTAGCTTTGGACATATCACTCAGCTTCTGAGTTGTCAGTTCCCCATATGTGGAGTGGGGAGCATCACACCAAGTGGTTTCGGGGATGGACTGCACGCATTTGGGGTGCAGGGCAGTGCTGGTGATGAATGGGAGAGGGCTCGCCCAGCACTTAGAAGGACTCGGTGAGCCTGAGTCTAAGCTTTAAGCCTTTTTTCTCAACAACTGGGTGTAATAACTTTGGTGGGCACCCCCATCCCCTGCCCCAAAAGAAGGTGGTCAAGCGTTTTTTGGTTTTCTTTTTTAAAGCAGAGGATCCTGGGTGAGTAGCTCTTGTTAAAGTCGTCCTTGTTAACCACCCCTCAGCTGCTGCCTTTTTGGAGTTTGATATGAAATTGAAATAAAACCAACTACCCAGAAATATGAAAGCTTTCTCCATTTTCTGACGAGAAACAAGATGTATGCTTTCATTTCCAAGAATAGCCTTGAAGCAATCTGGTTTCTGCCAACTGAAGTCCCTTATTTGTGGTTCTTCTGCTCCTCTGCCTATGTGACTTCATGAGTCACAAAGCAATTCCCTCTCCCTGCCCCTGGCTGCTGCAAACTAAAGCTCAGGGCCTCAGACTGCAGGCAACGGCCTTGGTAATGGGCTCAGCCCACAGCATCTGAGAGACAAGGTCAAGGTCTGTGCAGAGCCCCCGAGCACCTCTCCAAATGAGAGAAGGAGCCTCCTGACCGCAGATCTGCGGGTACACTCACATCTAGGATTCCATGCTGTCTGCCTTCCTTGAATCTGCCAAATGGCAAATCAAACAGTGTGCCCAGGCCTTTGACAAATGACAGAGTTCTATAAAAACTCAAGGAGGTTTTTCGCAATGTCCCTTGTTGGGGGACATTGGGCAGAACCTTCACACAAAGCAGCAGTTTAGCCCAGGAGAAAAGCTCATCCCTTAACCCCACCCTCAAGGCTCACAGACAAGATCTGTTTCAAAGGCAACACAATCTAAAAACAAAACACTCTTGCTCTTGGTACTGCCAAGCTGCCCTGTTCAAACTTACCATCTCCCAGGCCTAGCTCGCCAAGGAGCCCTGGGGCAGGGCCCAGTTTCCCTGGCAATAAATGGGGGCTCATCCTATACTTGCAGGGTGGTTGGAGGACTAAAGCTCCAGCTCCGAGCCTCATGCATGGAACACCCTCAGTCGTGGCTATCTGAATCCAACACCTGAGATGAGGCGGGAGCCAGCCAAGGACTGAGCAGTGGGAGATTCTCCTGCACCCACTGCATCTACCTGGTCCAGGAAGGCCTGGCTCCCCATCTACCAGGGCACTAGGCATCCAACTTGAACCACAAGAAGCAACCCTGAGCTTGGGAAGGGACTGAGGGGCCACCTTGTTCTCCTGGTAATCTCCTTCCAGCCAGGCAGCCCACTGTCCCTTGATCATTTCCACAATGCAGAGTGCACTGCCTCCTGGGGCCACCCGCCCCAACCTTGCCACCTCTGTTTGGAAGAGAGCCTTGGTAAGATAATTCTTCTCAGGCATTCCCAGAGAGAGAAATTCTGTCTCTCCAAAGGTCTCTCTACTGTTCCTGGTTTTAGCCTTGAGACTACCCAGAGGAAGTTGAAGCCCCTGGGCACAGAGGCTGGACCTACACATGCAGAGTCCTCTTACACATGTCTTCTGGAACCCTACTAGAAAAGGCCAATGAAAAGCACCCAAGAGACTCACTGTGGAAGCCCCACCACGTTCCCAAGCTGTAGCAAGGCCTGGACCCTCCCTCTGTCACCACACTGCCCCAGGGCGGGAGTGCTGGCGGGAAGCCCTGGTCCATGGCAGGCCTTGGCCTTCTGTGCTTCTCCTCTGCTGAGAGCCCACGTTCACCAGGCTCTGGCCCTCCCCACCCCAGCCCCTGTCCCTCTCTTCCTCGGTGGCAGAAGGACTCCACTGCTCTGGCTCGCGGTGGCCTCACACATTCCCCCTTCCTCACATGGCTCCACTGCCTCCTGCGGCCACTCACAGCGCCAGTCCCCACCCTCCAGGGTCCCCCTGCCTGGTGTCGAAAGGCACCTGTGTGCTGACCAGCCACGGTGCTAGGAAGGGTGGAAGGGAGCCACCCCCGGCCAGGTACTTCCACCAGCATGGACCTAAGGAATCCTCACAACAAGTCTGGGGGTGGCATGACATTTTTTTTCTCCTCTTTTTTGGTTTCTATTCTATAAAATACAAAGGGCTTAAAAAAAAACACAAGAAGAGAAAAAGAAGTTATAGTTTCGGAACTTGCCTATCTCCCTTTTCTGTAATGCACCGGTAAGTCCCTACGGTGTTACCATTTTATGTGTGTATGTAAATATGGATGTGTATATACATGCATGTGTAGATGTGTGTGTATCACACATATACATACATTTAAAATTTCTTCCATAAGGATTTCTAGCCAGTGCTCCACATCTTCATCCATACCACTAAGCCTTCTTCGAGGACCTTCTCAGAGAAGCAAAGCCTTTGAGGTGTGGGGAACTGTGGCCTAGGCGTGAGCAGATCGGGGTCCGTACCTCCGCCTGCCCCCTGCCATCATGAGGACATGGACAGCCAGCCCTGCGCCAGCCTTGTTACAACCATTATCTCATTTAACCATCCTCATTTGATGGAAGGGAAGAGGGCTTTACAGGGGTAAGTAGCTTCCTCCACATCACACAGGTAGCAAGTGGAGACAATACCATGAACTGAGCCCAGTTCCATCTCACTTTAAGACCCGTGCTCGGGCCACCAGTCGATAGGAGGCATGTAGACAGAAGTAACATGGGCTTCGCTGCCTGAAGCCACCGTGTCATTAAACCAGTTATGTTCTACAGCTTCTCGAGTTCTTCTGGGCTGGGAGCGTCTGCACGTGTCAACAACAGGGCATGGCTTTGTCAGTGATGGTGCAACCAAATGATAAAGTATCAGGCAGTCCTTTAAAAATAATATTTATAAAGACATTTAATCCATGGGGAAATGTTTATGCCACAATACAGAGTGAAAAGAGCAGGATACAAATCTAGGAACTCAGTATGATCTCAACTCCACAAAATCATGTCTCTAGGAGAAGAGAAATAAGCCAAACAGGAACAGCAGTTGTGTGTGTGTGAGTACATTGCAGATGATTGTTATTATGCTTTTACCTTTTACTTTTCTGTATTTCCCCAATTTTCTACCAGGAACGTGTACAATTTTTAGAGCTCCCTCCTGTATACACAGTCCAAGTCCGAGAGTCTTCTCTCCTGACTGTCGGTCTCAACAGCAGGCGGTGGGCTCCTGTGTCTTATCTTCCCCAGGCCTAGAAACACCCAGCACTCAGTGGGGCTAAGCATCTGGGGCCCCGTGTGGCTCCCCAACACCAGCAGTGTGGTCTTTCTCCAGAAGACAGACAGTCATCCTGCAGGGAGCCCTGCCATTGTGCTAGCTTAATAAACTGGCTTTGAATTCTAACAGGTCAGGGACAAGTGCCCCCACGGCAGCATTCCCCCCAGCAGCTCTACTTGAGGGACCACAGGGCTCTCTAGTCCAGTGTGGCAGGTGGAAGGCAGGCCCCTTCCAGAGAGCCACGCTGTTTCCAGCGTGGGATGGGGAAGACGTTTGGGGCCTTTGACCCAAATCTCAGCTGTGCCTGCAGGACCCCTTGCTGGGGACCCCCCCCCCAAGAAGGAAACCCGTGTACCTGCTTGACAAAATAACGTACATCTCACCACACGCAGAGCCCGTCTTACCAACAGACACCCGGCAGACTCTGCACGTGCCCTGAGTCATCTTGATCACACACTGGGCGCCCAGGCAAACCGTGAACTCGAAATGCCAATTTCCAGGGGGACCAGCCTATCTCCAAACCAATCGTCGGAGGTGCCCACAATGGGCAAACTGATGGAGACAGTAAGTAGAATGGTGGTCACCAGGGGCCGGGAAAAGGGGGAAATGGGGAGTTTTTATTTAATGGGTACAGACTTGCAGTTTGGGATGCTGAAAAAGTTCTGTGGGTAGATGGCAGTGATGGTTGTAAGAGGACGCGAACGTACTTAACACCACTGAACAGTACACTTGAAATGGTGGGGATGGTAAATTTTATGTTATGTATATTTTACCACAAAAACAATAACACATAACAAGTAAAACCACCACCACCACCACCTAATAATTGGAGCTGCCCAAGGCCGGAGTAGAGAATTTGTGGTATAATTAACAGTCAAGTTAATTTTCTAAAATACTTTTGAGTTAAGATGTAATAACCAAAAGAAATCATTAGGATAATGGAAGAAAATTGCTGTTTATTTTGTTTGATGAAATAATTTTTAACTTTTTTTAAAGTCATCTAGGCTCCCTCATTCTTCCTTCCAAACCTCAATTGACCCTGAGAAGCTTACAGAAGCTCAGCCCTGCCACAGTCCTCATTTTTATCTCTCATTCTGCCTTTTCGGGGCTCTCACCACTGACACACGCCTCCCTCGACACTCGGCACCTATGAAATCTCCTTCAACACCCAGGGAAGGTCGAGCACTAGCTCTCGGTCATGGTTCCCAGGACCTGTCATCCATCGCCATGGTTCCCTGAAAGCAGGGAGCGTTCTGCCCTGTGGTGAGCAAATTCCCAAAAAGCTCCTCAAGCACAGGTCCAGATCAGCACAGATCTACTGGACACGACATCAGGCTAGAAGGAGTGCGAACAACGGCTCTGTAATTGGACGAGACATCTGTCCCTCAAGGTCAGGGCTAGGCATAATCAAGTTCAAGGACACTGGCTGTGAATACTTTTAATTCATTAGGAGAATCCTGTTGTAATGCAATGAAGTGTCCCCCATTTAAAAAGATAATGCTGACACATGCTATGCTTACCGTCTTGGAGCAGCACATGTGGGTGTGCACTACCTTCACCCCGCTAACTCCTAGCCTCCAAGGCTCCTCTTCTCTAGACCCTCCCCACCTCCCTGCCCACGCCCCTCCCACAATGGCTGGGGGCTCTCCCAGGGCTCCCACAGCATCCTGTACTTACCTCCACTACAGAAAGTTATTCTGTGTTGAAATTAATTGTTCACTTCCCTACTCCCAGTTCCTCGCACAAAGCCCTCTCTATGTAGTACGTGCTAAAGGAATGAACGAATGTGCAATCTTTGGGAACATAAAAATTGTTGACATTTAATGGGCATCTGTGAAGTCTTGGGCAACGTGTTAAAAACTTTATATGTATTAAAGTGTTTTGTCATCGTAACAAACCAAGACATTGTTAGATGCTATTATTATCCCCATTTTTCAAAGCATCAGAGAAGTTCGCAGCTTGCCCAAGGCCACACAGCCGGAAGGAGTGAGCCGGTGGCTGGAAGCCCCCTCGTCCGAGGCCAGAGGCACATCCCCCCCACCATACCCACATTGCTCCCGCACACGGAGCAGATGGAGCCACAGGTGTACAGGTACTACTGCCTTGCACAGCACACCAGGGACACGGTCTCTGGTCTAGATATTTGATTCATGATACTCTCCTACCCTTTTTTTTATCAAATTCCAAAATGCTGGCATCTGTAGATCAAATGAGAACAGTACCTAATGAGCCAATAAAAGCTCAGCTGAGAGGTGACTGTCAAGCCTCGGTGAGCATGGCAGAGACAAGCCCTGCTGACCACCAGCTGGACTGCTGCTTCTTCCTGGGCCCGTGCTTGCAGCTGTCTAAGGCCAGGTAACCAGGTTCTAGGTCATGCAGTGTGGGCAGGAATGGCATACGCCACTTCTAGGGCTGACCCGTACGAATCACAGCGATCCTCCTTGTTTTTCCCGCTTCTGCCAGAGCACAGCAGCCTTGGAAACCACGTGTGGAAGACGGCAGAGCCACAGCATAGAAGGAACTAGGCCCCTGGATGCTTACTTGGAGGAAAGCTCTCTATGACCAGAACACATACTGGACTTTCTGTATGTGAGAAATAAACGTGTAGTATGTGAAGTCACTGAGAACAGGGGCTTCATCTGTTGGTCAGAAGGCGTCACCTTAACTAACACAGTGGGTATGTTGGACTTGGCCTGTGTCGCATGGTTTTCCCTCCCAATAAGAAGGTTGATCCCAGGGCAATTAACATCCCTCTCCCTACCACCACTGTTGCAGTCCAACTTCCAACAACCACCAGTTCTGCCACGTTACATTTTACCTTCCATTAGCCACCTCCACATCCTGGAAAAGTCTCTTGGCAGAGACAGCCTGCTCACCTTCTACTTCGGCTCTCTCACATGCACAGACTATCTTGAAAAAAGACATCCCTTCCCTGTTTGAAAATGGCATAAGACAGGAGAACAGGACAGATAAGCTAGTTCATTTCCTTGGTTTCGAAAACACCCCCGGGCGCTCGGCTCCTGAGTCGCTGGAAGCCGTCGTGATGTGGTGGAAAGAAGGCGGACTTCTGAGTCACTGAGTGCTGCCCTGAGCAAGTCATAAACAACAGACAGAGCCTGTGGAAATGAAACGAAGGTGCCGCTCTCAGCACCGGGCTCACAGATGTGCTCGGTAAGTGTCAGTTCCCGGACACGGCATGGGGACGACTCCCATCACTCTAAGCTCCAGGTAGCCCGAACCAAACCAAGGCAGAAACTGGTGAATAATCACATACAGAGTGGGGCCAGCTTGTTCCCCCTTTAGCTAACCTTCTGCCAAGGTGGGACAGCTAAAAGCGTATTTTCCACGAAGTCTCTGCCCGGCACCCCTTGAAGTCACTCCCCAGGTGAACCTTGGGATCTGATGGCACTACCTCTCCTGACTTGCTGAAATTAGACCTCAGGGACTTGAATCTCAGTAATCAGTCTGGAGGATGGAGAGGGGAGCTGGGGAACAGGCGGCAAAGTCATGGCAAAGTGACTCGAAGAGGATTTCTCGCCGCCACCTGCTCACTGTGTGCGCGGCTCTGCGCCAGGAGCCCAGGGTGACCGCAGAGCCAGCGTCCTGCCTGGAGCAGCCCACGATCCACCTAAGTCTGATGGAGTCTGTTTTCCAAAGGACCCCCTTTTTGAAGAACTGTACCATCTGGCTGCATTTTTTCAAGCCCCCTCTATAAGGATTCATTGCCCAACAAAAGTTTTTTGGTTTTTATCTGATTTATCCATATGAAGTCATTCCCCAAAATGTGCACAAATTCAACCACAGTTAGACCTATATTTGCTTACGTCAGAGAAAACAAATAGCACTCTCCCTTCTTCCCTTCACAGCCTAGGTTCCCAAAGGAATAGTCTAGCCTTGCAATGCGCATTTCCTCACCTCCCACTCACCTGTCAATCCCCCCAGTCTGGTTCCTACTCACACGCACATGCCACCTCACGGAGCACGCCGACGTCACCACCAGCTCTCTGTTGCTAAATCTGGTCCCCACTTATCGGGCCTTATCTTGCGTGTGCTCTCTCCCCATTTCGGTCTCCTGCAGACCGCTCTCTCTCCACTGCCCCTGAAAGTGAGGGTTCTGACCTTCACTCTCATCTCGCTCTCAAGCACCCAACACTCCTGCAGTTCAACCAGCATCTACGTCCTGATGACTCCCCAAGCTGCACCTCCAACACGCATCTCTCCGCTGCATTCCGGGCCCACGAGTCGACGGGGACAAGCCTTGCATTAGACATCTCCCCACCACTCTCTTACAGAGACCTCCCATGCAGTCTATTTACCTTCCAGCTCCACCCGTTCCTTCTCCTGCACCCCAGGTACAGTGAACAGCACCATCTGCACCCAGAGCCTCAAGCCAAATCTCTGGAATCGATGTTCTCTGCCGCTTTCCCTCACCTTACAGAGTCACGCAGTCCTGCCTCCTCGATAGTCTCATCCACTGCCACCTCCTCTCCTTCCTCAGAGGGTCAGGTCTCCATCTGCTCTCACCTGGAACTCTCAAAATCTCATCAATGCCTGTCCTGCCTTCAGATTCACCTCCTTCCAACCCACCAGCCCAGTTCTCAATCTGCTGCCAGACAGAACTTTATATCAAAATGTACACTTGCTCAGATTCCCTTCCTGTTTAAAATCCTTCAACAGCTGCCTGCCAATCTGCAGGGTGAAGCCCAAACATCTCAGCAGAGCAAAACAAAAACCACCTTCACGATCTAGCCCTTGCCTCCCCCACCACCCGCTCCCGACCCCACGTGCTCTAGACTCGGGAACCAGGTGCAGTTCCCTGGTGAACTGAGCCCCTTCACACTTCCCCCCTATGGCTTTGCCTATGCTGGTCCCTCTGTCTGGAAGGCCCATCCAGACTGTTCATTTAGTGAAAACTGGGTTGTCATTAGAGCTAGAATGTCAAAAGCAACAGAATGTCATGGCTCCCAGTTTGATCTCTGGAGTCAGGCGGACTGGCTACAAACCCCGACCCACCACTTACTAGGGGTGTGAGCCCACATGAGTTGCCTAACTAACCTCTTTAAACCTCAGTTTCCTCATCCATAGAATGGGTATAATAATGGTCCCAACCTGTTGGGTTACTTGAGAATAAAACACGACGCCGCCTGGCGAGGCAGTATTCTTAGCTGCATTGTTCTTCTTTGAAGCCTCACCTTGCCCTCCCTTCGCCCCTTTCCCACCCTGTACCCTGGGGGAGGCTTATATTAACATGATGGTTTTACACACACACTATTGCACTGATCTACTTGCAGGCCCGCCTGCCCCACCCAGCTGTGGGCTCTGAGGCCAGAGGCTGCATGTCCAGGGCTTGGCGCCTGTGCCTCTGGCAATGGCAGATGGCCGATAACCACTGGTTGTTGATCAAATCAAATCAAGAGCATCACACACAATTCAGGGTATGTAGTGGCTTGGGTTGCGACTGCCCTTTGTCTGTAATGCCACCACTTTGCTCAGGGCTGGGTCAGCTCTGAGCTGAATTACCATGTGGCTCTCCTAACAATCTCCACTTCCCACTCCCCTTCCCATCTGGCCGGCTTCACCTTCACCTGTTTATAAAGCCCTCAGGGCTCCCTGCACCCCTTGTACAAGTCCAGACTCCCCTGCTGGGCTCATCAGGTCCCCCTACCCCCACCCCCAGGAAGCCCCCTCCTCCTCATCAGGCTCAATTCCCAAAGGCATCCAGGCCCACCCTGTGCTGCCCCAGACAGGCCCCTTCTGCACTCACATCGGGCCTCTGCCTTACCTCTCCCACCCTGCTCCAACCTCGCTCACCCTCTGAAGCAAAGTCAGCCCCACAGCACTAATGAAGACCTTCCAAGAGCTGGGCCCATAGGAGTAGCACAGTCTATTCAGGGACTCTGATTCAAACTAATGATTACTGGTAAGGGCTACGGCAGAGGTGAGCACCAAGGTGGGTGGACGCAGAGCAGAAGATGGAGTGACTCAGTGCCTGAGAGAAGCTTCCAGGGAAGGTGGCCCCAGAGCTGGACCTTAAAGGACGAGGTGCAGTGCTCAGGTACAAAAGCTGCCCATCCCTCGCCCATCTGTCTTCACCACGCATTCTTCTAACTCCCAGAATCTATGCCAAAGCTTGCCAAACCTGGCTTGCCAGCAGATTCACCAGGAAGTGTCCAAAAATTCAGCTTCCTGGGTCTACTCCCAAACAGAATCTCAGTAGCCTGAGGTCCAAGAGGAAAAATATTTTTTAACTCCCCAGGGAATTCTGTTGATCAGCCAGGTTTGGGAGCCACTAGCCACATCCAATTCCACCCATTCCATTTGCTGAGAATCTGCACTGTGTTCAGGGCCTCAATAGCCACTGCGGATACACCAGGTGAACAAGACGTGTCTCCCCGTCTTCTGAGAAAGGGGAGAGACACACAGTTAGAATGCAGGGGCCACAGAGGGCACAGACCATGCCATTGGCACTTCATGTAGCCTTGAACCCAGAACATCTCTTGTGCATTAATCTTGTCTGCACAACTAACATAAAACTTTAAGGAAAAGGCTAATGTTTTTTGTGTCTTTTCAATTTCCCAGAGTATTTGTGTCAGTTCTGGGTTCTCAGTTGGTCCTCAATCAATATTCAAATAATTCCACTTTCTGTATTATGTCCTTTTTTTGACTAATTCACCCGCTGATGAGCTGTTTACTGATTTTTATCTTTGTAATTCCAGTGCCAGTGTGGTGCCTGCTCCCAGTAGGCAGTGAGCACGTGTTTGTCGAATGAATGAATGTTTATCAGTAAAAATCTAGGTCAGGAGGGATGGAACTGCTTCCACTGTACCACCTTTAGAGTTCATTTAAAAGACTTCTAAAGTTTTTGTTTGAATTACAGACCTTCAATTTCAGGATTCATTTCCTGATATACAATTACAGAAGCTTTGCTCTTCCTATGGACATTAATGTTATTAACAATGAAAATAACACCTTCCTGGATCTCAGCAGTTCCCTGGTCTCTGTATGAATGTGCAGGGCCAGGGAAGGGGAGATCCTTGTTCATTCCTTCTATTAAGCCGTCCACCTGGCCAGCAGTCCATCTGGCCACACCCCTCACCCCAGTCTCGGCATAAGGGCCGGTAAGGTCCAATGTTTATAAGGACATTCAGTCTTTATAAGCAGGTGTGTATACCTGCATGGACAGGTGAGCCCTGCCTGAGTCAGAAATAACTCATGGGCTGTTCAAAGCCTACTGACATGTCAACACACCTGGGGAGCCAGGATCTATGATTTGAATGTAAAATTCCCGTTGCTGCTGGGAAGCCCCATACAAAGCAGGGACACTCATCAGGAGGTTTTGGGGAGACATGTCTGAGCGTGGGATGTTCAGCCATTTGGAGGTGGGCTGGGCAAGCACAGGTAGCCAGAAAAAGGGACTCTACCCTGCTCTCACCAGGGCCAGCATTCCCAGTGGTTTATTGCTGCTACTGATATTTGTTTTAAGACCTGAAAAAAAGACTTGTAGTCTTGAGCTGATATGGATCAAAGATCATCTGGCCCTCCCTCCAGGCCCCAGCCTACGAGCTGTCTTTATCTGGTAAAAACCAGAGGGCTGTTTTCTGAAGTGTGTGCTGGGTCCTGGATAGCATGCAGGCAGCTCAGCCTGAGGCCTGCTCACTTCCCTCTTCCTTGTTGGTAATTCATTCATTCATTTAACAGATACTGATTACTATATGCCAGGCAATGTGCTAAATGAACCCAGCTTAACAGTTCTTAGGCACAACCTCAGGGGGGTGACCAGACCAGACACCAACAGGGTGAGGCAGCCCTGAGAAAGGATTTCTTCCCTTCACCAGGAGGCAGCCCAAGAGCAGCTCTCTGCCCACGGAAAATATGCAGCTATCAGGAGGCACTTCAGACGTGCAAGCAGACGTGGAAGATAAAGACCGTTCTGGCCCATTCCTTACTGTGCAGAGCAACAGAGCAACCAAAGTCTCCTGGGAATCCTTTTCCCCAGAGGTCTATAAAAGCAATTAAGTTTCCAGGTGGTAAATGTAGAAATGTCTCTCTGATAAGATAGGGTGGAACCAGGCCCTAAAATACACTCAACGGAACTGACTTGCGAGGAGATGATTGGCTCGGTGGGTCGTATTTCACCTTCCTGGACTGGGCGCACGAGCGCTGGAGTCTGAAAGTCCTGTGACATCACCCTGCCTGGTAACGGTTCCGAAGCTGCCAGCTGAGAGCAGTGCAGACCTGTGTAGGAGGGTGGCAGAGTCTCAGGGGAAGGATGCCGCCTCTCCAGTGGCACTCAGAGGCCACATTCCTGTGAGCTCAGAGGTGCTGGGACAAGTGCTCCAGGACTCAGCAAGGACCTTGACAGTTCGGTGGCTCAAGATGCCCCTCACTGGCCCCACACCCCAACACCCCGCAGCCAGGGGAGAGGAGCACCGAAGGTGAGGCCAAGCTGGTGAACATCCCGTGGTGACAGAGAGACCACCTCCCACAATCCCAACGTGATAAATTGGTGTTGGCTGAATGAAGACGCTGGACTCTTTCCTTGGTATTTGGGCTCATGTTCTGAAAAACACATTCACTAAAGCAGCAGCTATTCCCAGAAAGGCTTTTCTCTCTCCTCATAAAGATTCAAACCCCAGGGGCCACGAGTAGGGGCAGTTGATACAAGACCGAGAAACCTTTGACTCCAAATCACTGTCTGGTTTATTGATTTATTGTCCTCCCTACAGAGGACAATTCAGGCTCAAAGCTCAGTTTCCAAAGCTCCGTTCCTGGGGCAGATCTCAGCGAGGAATTTATTAGAGGGGAGGAGGACAACAGTGCCCAAGAGACAAGGGTTGCTGGAGGGTTCTCTCTCTTCACCATTACGCTTTCCACTTTAATGATCTGATAGTTTTAAAAAAATTCTGGCTCACCCTCATGACAAATCACCCACTTCCTGGATACTTCTGCCTTGCAAATATCATCCTTCAAAACAGCTATATATTTTTACTGGTCTTTATTTTTAAGCAGCTTTCTCACCTCGCACCCCCAGCTCCTGCAGAACTATTATGTGACCCTGTCTGGAATGTGAAACGGTCCCTGAAGAGACAGTCTGCACAGGAACTCTCAAGGGTGTTTGCTATCAGCTTATTTGGCAAGAGGAATCTGAGACATTTTAAATATGAACTGTTGGCGTGGCCCACCACACCACATTCCCTTTGCCCCATCAACAGTTCACCTCCACTGGTGCATGAGACACGAGGTGTAGAAAATGGACATATACCGTCTGAAAACAACCCCCACCCCCACCCTCCCCCCACCTCCGCCACCAAGGTCCTTTCTCTGCAGAGAAAGTACTTCAGATGCCTGGAGCATTCATATCTGGAGAAGCTCTGCTGGTCTCTGCTGAGGTTTCCTTCAGTGAATCTCACGTAGCCAGCAAGTGTTTTGCAAAGCCCTTGATGGTCTGGTTCCTAACCACCCTCTTCCTCCTCCAGCTTATCTTTCAACTGAATGCTCCACTCCTTGCACCCTCAGCTAAGAAGAAAAACATTCACACAATTCCTTCTTCCTTCCAAATACCAAATCAGGACGCTTTATGCCACCACACTGTTTCCTTGGAAAACCCTCTGCCTCCTTCTCTGCCTGCAAATCTCCTGTTCATCCTTCAATACCGAAGTCCCACAGCACCTTCTTGGTCTTCCCTGCATGCTGCTCTCTTCTCGGTGCTTCTAGAGCACTCAGTGTGGCTCTCCATAATAATGCTTAGCTGGCTGTGACTATATATTACGTACATCTGTCGCACCACCAGGCCAGGCCACAAGCTCCTGGAAGCAAAGGGACTAAGTCTTACTCATCTTTGCATCCCAAGAACCAAGCCGAGGGCCTGGCACTTGAAGTCCCATAATAAATGCTTGATGCCTCAATCAATGCCTGGCCTATCTCACCCTAGCCCTCCCTCCTCTGTGCTGAGGGGCCATGTGCAATTCTGACCTAGGAAGGGCTTCAGAGCCAGACACCTTGTGTTTGAGCCCTGGCCCCTATGGGACATGGACAAGTTATTTAACCTGTATCTGCCTTACCCACCTCGCAGAAAGCTTCTGTGTGGAACAAACGAGGTAACATATGCTTGCCCAATGGAAAAAGCCCAAGATGCATTTCCTTGAGCTCAGTCAGAAGTGTGGGGCCAAATGGAGTCCTGTGGAAAAAAGTGAGTGGTCTCCATTCTGGCTCACATGCCATCAACATAGCGGTGGGGAAGCCAGCCTCTGACCCCAAGAGCTCCCCTGAGAGCGAGGCACAGGGCAGGCTGCATGCAATCTGTGCCTGTTGCCGGAGGCTCTTAGCACTAGGCCTGCTTAGCAACAAAGCCCCTGTGATTTCTCTCTGAATGGCAAACCCACAAGAGGCCACCACTGCTGAGGCTGGGCCATCATAGCTTTCATTTCCTGCCTCAAATTAATCTTTCACCCCAAGACTCACCGTAAAACAGAATCATGCTGACTCAACAGCGCTGGGCTGCTAAGTACAAGTCAAACAGCCTGCACACAAGAAGCTCCCATGCTGGTGCGCCCGAGTTTTATTAGGCCTTGATAAATAATGAGGTGGAAACAGCAGGGGCCTTGCTAACACCTCAGACATTCAAGTTCAGGGTTCAAGGGAGAAGTGGAAGGCGTGACAGCTGAACCCATGTGGGGAAGCAACATGGCACTGGGGAAAGACATCTGTTGGCAAGAGACTCGCTTCCTTCCGCCTCACTCCTACCACTAGCTTGCTTTATGGGCCAGTTTAAGCCACGTCTCTAGGCCTCAGTTTCTTTACTCACACATAGGAGAACTGGAGTAGATGATCTGTAAGTTCTTTCTAGCTTTAGCACTTGGTAGTTGTAAATCTTAGAAACAAATCCAATTTCCCTAACCCGTCCCCTTTTTCTGTTGCTGTCCGTCTGAGACATCTCTCATCTCTCCCTGAGCAGCCTTCTACCAACAGCTCCAGAGTGTCTGGTCACCCCCGACCACAAAGCCTGGCCAAACTTGGGGCCATATTCCTAAGATTATGTTTACTACCCTCTGGCCAAACAACTCAATAGAGTCCTGGTACCCTGGACTATTAGGAACTTGAATATCCCAACAACCTCTAATCCCACTCCCCTCCCAGGCCAACCAACTTTCACTCCTTAGATTTCCAACACTCTCGGAAAGTTAAGACTGTTCCCCCGTGCAGCCTGGCAAGAGACTAGCACAGGGGCAGGCAGTTCTTATCTGCACTCTGGCCTATCTCAGGGTGGGGCAGCAGAGAGTGGAAAAGCTACAAAGGCCAAGAAGAAAGTGCTTACAGAAGCAATCTCTGGCCGCATGAGGAGAGGTGACCTGGAGAAGATGGTGCTAATCCTGAGGACAAACTGAGGATGGGCACTGAGGACCACAGACGTCTAGGAGACACCTTTAAGATGCCACCAAACCTCCACTCCTTCCTTGTTTCCTTAACAAGAAATCCGAGGGCAGGTGAAGTTCTGTGACTTGCCCAAGGCCACGCAGCCAAGGTGTGGACAGCCCACACTAGGACATGGGTCTTTTGGTCTCTGCCCACTCTTTTTTCCACTCTACTCTGTTGACCTCAAGAGTCTAATGAGGCCAGCTGGGTTCCCTGGAAACTCTAAGAAACATGACCTGTGTCACTCAGGGAAACAGCACACGCAGCAGATACCTTGATAGCAGCCTCTCCGATCCTGTGCATTCCTTCCCAACTTGACCTCGTTTTCTCGTTCTTTCTGCAGCCCTTGCTACAAAACCTTGGGAAGTTCAGAGGTCAGGGAGAAAGGAGAAGCGGGCTTCCCTATCTTTACTGCATCCTAAATATCTAAGATAACCCACAACTGTCCCTCCTTCCTCAGTTGAGAGAAAGTTGGTGGGGGAAGGGTAGAAGGAGGAAAAACACCAAATTGACCAACTGGAAGGCTGACCTGTTTAGGCCAGGGTATTATTCGTGGGCAATTAGATGGGTCATCTGAAGGTTCGTGACAACAAACAATAGTCTCTGCCTCTGCCAGTGACCTTTCAAACATCAGTGTTTGACAGAGCATCTCAGCTTCGGGAGCCGGAAGTGCCCAAAGATTTAAGGAATTAATTATTCAGCATGCATGACCCAGTTCCCAGAGGTGAGGCTGGGTGAGAAGAGAAAGCACCAGCTCCTTATCACGGCAAGAAACTCAAATACTTCATGGGGTAGTGTTCTCTTTGCTGCCAAAGAGGATCCATTTATGGCGTAGAGTGGCCAAAATATAAAAGTCAAAGAAAAAAAAAAGGGCAAATTTCACTCATTCAACAAATGTTTACTGAGCTCCTCTAAGTCCCAGGCCCCCCAGGGATTTGCATATGGCTGGAGTTCCGCAGAGGAGAGAGATCTCGGAATTTATAAACAGGAGGCCTGGGCTGGGTCCCAGCTCAGCCCTTAGAGAGGGGCATTACCCGGGGCAGGTTACAGCTTGTCGAAGGCAAATTTCTCATCTGTAAAATGGGAGTCAGTCCACCTGCCTGATTATGAAGATGAAATGATCTTTATAAAATGTAAAGTACAATGTAAATATGAGGTGTAAACAATAATGATATAACACGACACACTTTCCCTGTCCTAGAAAAGTATATAATCTGGTAATGTTGTAGCAAATAATCCAAGGTACCTATTTGGCAAGCATCGCATTCTCTGTAATTTGGGCAAATTGTATGCTTCTGCCTGCCAATGCAGATGGAGGCGGCCGTCAGTCCCCGTTTCCCAGTCCAAGAAGTTGCAAGAAGGGGAGGAGGAAACATGGAAAGAGTCGCCAGGCCCCGCCTGGCCCTGGGCAAGCCTGAATGCATGAGCCAGGAGAGACCCAAGAGTGCAAGGTGGAAACAAACAAAGGCACACGCATGTGGTCAGTCAGAAACAAAACAGAACAAAAATTCATTTGAACGCAACAGGAATGAGCCCGCCAGAATGGCCACACGTCCCTCCCCACACACATTGCAGACAATTCTGGAATTCACAGTTCATTGCCTGAGCCTCCTCTGTGGACGTGCTCTGCATTCTGGGTTTCTCCGGAGTTGGGGAGACTCTCAGGCTGCAGCAGAGTGGCCGGTCAAGGCCTCTCTGTCCTCGTCCTTCCCCAGACACTAAGCATCAGAACTCCTGGAGCAGCTGTGCCCTAGGTGCAGTCAACCCCTTCTCATCTAGCAGTCCCAACTCTCAACACAGACTCCTCATCCCCCCGTGGGTCCTGGGCGCCCACCAGGCCAGCCTCCAAATGCTCAGATGTGCCCACCAGCTGCCCTCGGGTGGGGCCGCCACATACGCCCGGCTTCTTGGATTGGGCCCTGATGCCCCCCCTGACCCTCCCTCCTTCCCTCCTGCAACTGAACTCAGCTCTTTGAACCAGGCCCTGCCAGGCTCACACGTCCAGGGACACCCCTGGAGAGCAGGGCCAGTTTCACTCACCCCTCTGTTCCCTCTAACTCAAGACTTTCTGTAAGTTCTTCACCCTCCGGTAAATGTAGATTTATGGTCCTAAAATGTTCTCTGATTGCTGTATACAGAAGGGAGGCAGAGGAGGAGGGAGGAGGGAGGAGGAGTGGAAAGAATGCTACCCTGGAAGCCCAGGGCCTGTGTTTCAGTTCTCCATTTGACACAAGTTAGTTCTGTAACCTTGAGAAAGTATCTTCAGGTCAGGCCTCTGTTTCCCTGTTTGGTAATGAGGGGTTTGCTCTAAATAACCTTTCTAATTATAAAGTTTGGCATCACAGAAACCAGACTAGCCTGGGACACAGAAGGCATGGTCCTTATTAGCCTACAACCTGGGACAGGTTATCTGACTGCTCACTCCCTGGTCTCCAGAAAATAAATGTGGATAACATGACAGTGACTCATGGGTGCAAGGCTCTCATGAGACACTGTCTGTGACCGAGCTTCATGGACTGTAAAGCCCTGATCAACCCTCAGGATTCACTCAGCTGGTGACCAGCTGCACCGAGCCTGGTACTGTGCCTGCTGGGAGGGGTGCCGGCTCAGGCAGGAAGGGTGGAGGATGGCTCCTTGCCCTCAAGGCTCCCACAGCAGGTAGGTGAGCCAGGCAGGTGGACAAACCTGACTCAGCTGGTGGTGGATCAGAGGAATGGACAAAGCACTATGAGAGCGCAAGGTGGAGGCACCAGCCCAGAGGGAACAGCTTGCCCTGGACGTGGTGAGCTGTGCCAGGACAGTGGCACTGGAGCCTGGGCAGAGGGGAGGGGCAGAAAACAAAGCTGAGGTCCCACTGGAGGGGGCCTTGCAGGCCAACGGGAGAGTGAGGGTCAGATGAGCCTTTGCGGGGGTCTCTGGTAGCACTGCAAGAGGACAGAGCAGAGAGGACCGAGAGTGGACCAGGAGAGGGGCAGGGAGGCTCTTACAATGCAATGGTCCATGAAGGTGACTGGGGAGGGCAAGGCCATCGCTGATTCCTGCCTGCATCAAGCCTTCCAGACCCTAAGGCTCCATGAACCTCTGAATCTACAGAAAGGTGTAAGCAGGTTTGCTCTCCTCAGAATGGGACCCACACAGATGAAGATGCTGCAGTCACATTTTCAAATCTTGGACAGATGGTCCGGGGTGCTCTGAAGTCACTGCCTACAGAAGCCGCCTGGCCAGATCCTTGCCTTGGCAGAGATCCGGGTGGCTAAGAGACTGGAATGTTCTCAGGGCTGGGATTCGGATCCCAGGGCTGAGCTGCCGAGCCTGCTTAGGGGAAGGGGGGAAGAGACTGATCCACCCAAACATCACTGAGTCAGACAGGCCTTGCCCCTCCAAAACAAACCGCAGTCTCCATCCCTGCCTTCCAGCCTCCTCTGACAGCAGGGGAAGGCTTTGCAATCTTGGAGGTCATCAGCAAAGACAGAGGCTTAGGAGGAAGATGAAGGTTTCACCAGCATTGTTCCTTCAAATGGGGTCACGTGCATTTGAGGTTAAAGACAGAGTCCAAGTGCTCCCATACTGTCCTAAGCCTGGGACCAGCCCCCCAAGAGCTACTCAGTGGCATAAAAGATCCACCACTGTGACTTACTCACTGGATCCTCAGGCTTCACAATGGCTAAGGTCTTCCTCCAGGATGAGCCACACACAGGTTTCCATGTTCCTGTAAAAACAAGAGCCCAACAATTAATGTCAGTTACATGATCTTATGTCACAGCCTCCTACCTCCTCCCTTCCAAGAGGGTATGCATGTTGTGTACTTTGCCCTGTGTGACACGTCACCCAGCAAGAGGAAACGGACAGAGAACCTCTGTCTGTGTGCCAACAAGTTTTTCCTGTGAAGAAAAAAATAGTGAGACTGCTAAACAAATTCTATTATCAGCTACAGTCTGGGCACCCCGAGGGCTTATCATATCCCTATGCAAAGACTGCTGAGAGAGTAAGGCGGATATGGAAGAGAATGCCCTACTAGCTGCTTTAGTAAAAACAGTGTCAGAATTTCTAAGCTTAAGACACAATGAAAGTAAATCAAGCTGACGTAGAACTTGATAACAAGTCACCCATGCAAAATCGGTCACATTTCCTAAGGTAGAAAGGTCCAAGATGCTATATATTAAAAAAAAAGAAACCCAGAAAATTATGCAAGTGGACCACCTGATCATGGCCTAGTTTCCTAAACAAATATTTTAGCTTCCAGTGACCACCCACATTATTTGGTTACATCCCATTGCTTCTGTAGAAAATTCCTCTACACCTGTTTGGAAAATGGAGCCCAGAGTTACAAAATATTTCTAATGGTTTACTTTCACATTAACAAAAAAAACTCAAATGTCTAAGAGGTAGCCTCAAGAGGACAAAAACTAACACAGATGTGAAATTTGAGATCTATAAAAGGCAATGTCCATACTCCAGGGAACTGCAAACACTCGGCTCAGCCGAGTGGCAGGCCTGTTTACCCACACACACACACACGCACACACACACACTTGTTCTCTCCAACACACAGAGGGACCATGTTTCAAGTGTTGAGAGATGGGATTCACTGTGTAGAATTCACAGGCTATTAATGGCAGAGAACCTACTATTTGCTGAGCACTGGTCATGCATGGAATCTGCCCTGCTAGAGACTAGACACACTTGATCTCAGTGGCTTCTCACAGACAGGAAACAGAGGCTTGGAGAGCAGGTGGCACTTGCCAAGGCCCCACAGCAAGGCAGGATGTGAGCTCAGGCCTGGCTGACCTGGTGCCCATGAGGCTTGCCACCAAGCTCAGGTGAGAGGTGTCCTGGACGCCAACACCTGTCATAGCCATGGTGTGTCCACACACCTGGTGAGCCTGGCAAGCTCCAAGCGCAGCCACCTGAGCAGAAGCTGCAACCATCATTATCATTATAAACCCCACACCCCTCTGGGATGGTGCCAGCCGACAAACAGGCTGGCCCGTCCTGGCCACATTCTATCAGCCTGAGCTGTAGGCTCTGTGCTGCTGCCTCAGGCCCGATGCCAGAGAGAATGGAGGCCTCGTGTTCGCTGCCTCTTGCTTCTCAAGGGAAGGTTCCAGGAACAGTGGGTGGGCAGCTGGACGTCCTGGAGCAGAATTCCACTGTCCGTCCAGCCAGGGTTTGAGAAACCAGGGACTTCCTCATGTTCACCAGATCTCAGGAACAGAAGTTCTTACCCCTCCCACCCCCATCCCAGGACATTACTGAGACCAGCGGCAGGGAAACACGGCTCTTTGAGGTTCTGCTTGGGTTGCCTTTATAGTGGGATGGAGGTGGACATGACTGGACCAGGCCACAAGGCTTGACCACTGGTCAGATCCCACAGAGGCCTGGGCACACTGCAATCCAGCCACTCAAAGGACAAATTCGTACCCTCTGTCTGACCAACAGCCAAATGTGCTTCCAGCTCCCTGCAACACCACCACACCAGAAGGTGCTAGAGCCCAGACCCTTCCTTCCCTTGAGGGGCCTCAATTTCCCCATCTGTAAAATGAGGAGCTTGACATTATTGGTGATTTCCTTACCAAGGACCTCGTCCAGCTGTCCACCTTCATAAACCCTGACTTTTACAGACACATACAAAACTAGTTAGCT
This sequence comes from Lepilemur ruficaudatus, assembly GCA_963574885.1. Taxonomy (NCBI): domain Eukaryota; kingdom Metazoa; phylum Chordata; class Mammalia; order Primates; family Lepilemuridae; genus Lepilemur; species Lepilemur ruficaudatus. Next base: position 21,161 of record CAUYRT010001906.1, read on the forward strand.
GTTAAAAGGACAGGGAAGGGATTAACCTGTGCACAGGCACTGCATGTGCTACCTCAGCGAATCCCCCAACAACCCTGTGAGGCAGGTATAGTATCAACTTACAGAGGGGGAAACTGAGGCATGGCACAGCCAAATGCCTCTCCCAGAGTCTCAGTTATCAGTGACCACAGCAGCCCTGGGACTCACGGTGGAGCTGGCCTGAGCCCACACCCATGCTCATTCCCTGACCCAGTATTTCCCTTTGTAATTGATCAGGATGAAGAAACTCTGTCTCTCCTTGGATGTGCCATCATACCAGTCCCAAGCAAAGAAGCATGAGGTCTGTGGACCCCTGTGGGCCTGGTTTGGGTGGTACAGGAAAGGTTTCCTGCAACCCTGAGTGGCCTCATGGATCCCAAGGGACATGAGAGGCCCGAGGGAGAGGAACTTGGGGGGACCTTCCCCTCTGATGTTCTCCAAGCCTGAGCTCTTCTCTAAGGGACCCTAAGCACTTGGACAGGGCGTGGCATCCTTGAGGCCCTTAGTAAGTATTTGGTGTAAGTTAGCGTGAGATACATCAAGACCAGCTCAAACCGCAAAGTCAGTCTCCAGTGGCATGTACCAAGCAGAGGTCTCCACACCCCAGATTCCAACACTGAGCCAGGTCTTCTCTTTACCCCAAACACCAGGGGAGCTTCTGGCAGAGCAAGAAGTATCTAAACACAGACTACCCAGGGAGGTAGTTAAAGAGCTCAGGCCCTAAATCAGACAAACCAAGGTTCCTATCTCAGCTCTGTCACTTTAAATTAGTTGGGTGGCTGTAGGCAAATTACTTAATCTCTGTGAGCTCAGTCTTATTTAAAAATGGGGATAATGTTGGTATCCACTTCACAGGGCTTCTCTGAAGATTACAAGAGACAATGCTGTAAAGGACTTAGCCCGGTGTGTGTTTGGAGCAAGCGCTCGGAGGTGACATCTGTTGCTATGGTCTGTATCAGAGTGGGTGGCTAAGCATACTTTTGGAGCCCTCTGCTTGGGTTCAATCTCAGCTCTCCTCCTAGCTAGCAAATTGCTTAACCTCTCTGTGCCTCAGTTTCTTGGTATGGAAAATGAGGTTGATTGTGAAGAATAAATGAGTTATACATGTAAAGAGCTTAGAATAACATCTGGCACAAAGTAAGCACTTGATGAAAGTAAGTTAATATTAATCTTAATTATTAATATTACTAGCATCCTTCTTCCTTTCTTCTGATAACAGATTCCATTGCCCACTCTCCAGCCAAACGAGTGGGCACAGGACTCAAGGCAGGTTCATGAGAGTATTTCTTCCCCGTGGCCATATTCACTGGTACAAATGGTGGGCACGTGCTCCAAGCTCGGCCAAGTTCCAATCTGAAAAATCTGTGGAAGACCTGGTCCTCCTGGGTCAGTTGGAGAGCTGTGTGGGGTAAGCCGGGAGCTGCCTGCAGCCATGGACTCTTGAACAGGGGACTCTGGTCTGGGGATGCTGGAGATCACCTGTTCTCTTCCTGGGGCTGGATTCTTCAGCACCTCCATTGAGTCTAGGAACCTCCCCTGAAACTTTCCAGTGCATTCCATTTTTGCTCAAGCTCATTCAAGTTTGGTTCCTGTCCCTTGAAACCAAAAGAGCCCCAACTAACAACAGTGATAAACAAATGGCTGCTTTATCATCACCAAATCCCACCCACAAAGAAAAGCCAGCTGCACACCCCCGGAGAGACCCAGGCAGCCAAAGAGAAGGTGTTGCCACAAACTGAAGCAAGGGGAGGCTGCTGCAAGCCCCTGGCCCAATGCCCCTCTGGGAGAGGGAGATCCTGAGACCAAAAGAGTGAGCAGTCCAGGCCTGCAGTCCCGGCTGAGAAGCCAGCCTCAGACTCAGCCCCTCGTCACTGCATTAAGAAGGGGGAAGAGGAGAAAGAAAAAAGCTGGAGCTGATTTTCATTGACTTCTAAGTGGTGCCGGAAAAAAACCCAAATAGCTATTTAAAACAACTCTTTTTAAAGGAGGAAGTAAGAGAGAAGAGGGGAAGGGAGGATAAGGAAGGAGAAATTGTCTTATTTGAGCACTTACATGAGCCATGCACTTTGGGCCACACTCTTTCATTTGTGCGATCTTATCTAACCTCCGGCACAGTCCTGGGAGCTCGACGATCATCCAACCCATTTTCCAGGTGAAGAAGCTGAGGCTCACAGAGGGATCAACAACTAACTCACTGAGGTCATACTACTCCACTAGTGCCTGTGATGCCTGATGTGCCGCCTCCTCGGTACACATTGATTCCTGAGCCTGGGGTCTCCTCCTCACTCGGGCCACATCTGCTGCCACTCACATCTCTGCTCAGACCCACTGGAAGTGATGGACTGTCCTGCAGCTCCCTCATCCATAAGCATTCAGAGAGAGGGGCAGCATCTTGATACCCCAAGTACATCCTTGGGCAAGTTTCCTTCTCTGGAACATAGATTTTTTTTAAATCTCAAAGAGCTCCAGTGTGATTTTAATGAGATGGCATTTATCAGTGGGTTTTAACCAGGATGCGCCTGTCGCAATCCCCTGGGGAGTTTTTTGGGCTTTTGGTTTTGTTTTGTTTTTGTCTCAGTCACCTGTCCCAAGAGATTGTGACTTCACAGATACGACTACAGTGCCTGACGCGTGGCACTGTGCTAAACAATACTATCTTTGCTTTGTCTCCTTTTCTCACTGCCTCCTGGGCTGGCACCCAAAGAGGATCTATTCCTATACCCCCATCTCTTCTAATAGCACCCCTTTAATTCCCTCCAGGAAAAGAAGCTCCACTAAGACCCTGCCGACCCTCCACGTCTCGTGCAGCACACGCCACAGACGGACACGATGAGCACACTCGGCCGCCTTCCCCGCAGGCCACAGGGAGCCCAACACCAGGGTCTGCACGGGCATAAACTAAATGACCAGCCCAGAAAGGACTGTGTAGACACAGTTGGTATAAAAAGAGACACAGGCAGAGACGGAAGTGGTAGCTTCCAACATTTGCAAGAGAATTAAACCGGAATCCGTGATCTGCCATGATATGAAAATCCTCCTGACCACAATAATGTTAGGGAAAGAGACTTCGGCAGGGCCCGGGCCGTACCTGCGGGAGCGGAGAGGTCAGCAGGCATTCCGAGGGGGCCGTGCCGGCTCCCCTCACAGGACACACCTTCGTACCACCACGCGCTGCCCAGCGCCCAGCTGGCGGCTGACAGTGACTCTCTCTGTGTTCTAGCAGCAAGCTTCAGGCAGCGGCTGCCCCACCACGAGGGATTACCCAGGTAGGTATTTCCCTTACTGCCCTTTTTCTTTTCACAGATTTATTCTGTGCTATGTGAAAAATAAAAAGGAACTGGCTGATCTTCCCCCAGGGCATGATTGGTTTCAGTCCCAGTGGGATGCGGTGCCACACAGCACATCCCTGCCTGGCGTTACGGTGGCGTGCAGGACACCAGCGGGGACCTGTGTGCAAACTGGACCAGCTAGACATCTTCAAGGGCACAGAATGTTCCAGGGGTCCCATTTCCTGCACCCCCTCCCCAATCTGCTTTCCCTTAAACCAAGCCAGGAAACATTATTCAGTAAGTATTTGCTGAGCGCCTGGCTGGGACTGTGAGGAGCACTGCAAAGCGTGGAAAGCAGGGCCGGGACTCAGCGAGCAGCGGCACTAGAAGGAGGGGTGCTGCCTCCAGGTCAGCCAGCACCCGGGCTCGAACCCCAGCCTCGCTGCCCGCCCCGTCGTGAGACCCTGCGCAAGTCCTTTCAGCTACCAGCTTCACTGTTTCCCTTTGTGAGATGATGTCTGCCTTCTAAAGTTAGGGTGAGGATTAAATAAGAGAATATAAATCAAAGGATAACAAAATCTGCCATCTGGTAGCCACTCACTACGAGCTTGGACCTACGTGCAAAGTGCTTTGCGTGGGTGTTTCCATCCAATTCTTACAACTTCCCTGTGAGGCAGGCTCCGCAGCCCCAATCGCAGACGAGAAAACCGAGTAGAGAAATTAACGCACCTACCCAAAGTCCCACAGCTCTTAAGAAACAGAGCTAGAACATATCTCCGGCCACTGCACTACCGCCGGGACATGGCAGGTGCTTGGAACACATTACCTCTCTCCCACCTGTGGGCACACTGTAGGTACTTCCTCCATAACCTTTTCCTGAGCTGAACTAAACAGAAGATTCTCCTGCTTAAGGAGCAACTCTATGGAGTTTGGTAAGTCTGGGATAAAGGCTGTCCCGGAGCCTGGTTTAATTCCACCTTAGCTAGAGGGATCACTTGTCTGTTTGCCTCCCAGGGAGGAAGTGTTTCCCTCCCCGTCCTGCCCACCCAGCGGTCTCTGCTTCGTCCCCCAGCAGCCCCTCTGCCTCCTGCACATGGTTCTGGTCCCAGCACCCAGCACCTGCTCCTGCCCGAGGGAAGCTGTGGATTCCATCGTGCCTCTCCACCTCCAATTGCAGGTCCCCATGCAGGGCATGTTCTCAGCAGGTCCTGCTGCAAATGCTTACAGCTCCAAGGCCATCCCAGTGTCCCCACTCCCCACCACTTTCCGAATGCTGAGTCCCAGCCAGGACCTTGGACACACGGAGAAGGGGAAATGGGAGTGGAGATGATTTAAGCAACTCTGATCATGAGCTCAGCTCAAACCCATCACCGTGTGCTCAGTTTGGAAGCTGCAGGACCTGGGAACAGGGGATAAAAGCAGAACTGTACGAGGGTCTGTCAGTCACATGGCCTCCTCCCAGTCCTCTTTAGGAAAAGGGCTACAGGGGAAAGGATGAGATGGCTTTGGGTGCGACGGTCAGTGTGAACTTCCACAATGAGGCTTCCTGGGAAGGGTAAGGGGGTGCCTGTTTTGCTACCTTCAAATTTTGTGATGTCTTTGAGCAAATTACTGAACATTGCCGAGCCACAGTCTCCGTACCTGTTCAGTGAGGACAGCTCCCAGTAGTCACACAGGATGACCGTGAGGACCCAGTGAAATACGAATGTGCATGGGCTTGGCAAACTGGAAAGCACCCTTGGAAATGCCAGGCATTTTCCATAATCCTGGGAGGTGGGGTCATCAGTCAGAATAAGTGGCTTGAAGAAAAGAGGAAAACTAGGAGCCCACTTCTTTTGGCAAACCTCTTTCAACACCCTCTAGTACAAGGCACAAGTCTCCAGGGACTAAAAAAAACCAAACCCACCTTTGACTGATATCATTCATCATCTAGAAAAGGGCAGAGATACACCAACATCTACATCACAAGACAAAACAGAATGTGTTATACGAATGATCCCACAGAGAGGATAGGGCATCCTGTTCTGGCCTCAGAGACTGGGAAGGCTTTTATAATATTATTTTAATATAATGATTAGCATAATAGCAACTCTTTCTGAGTGTTTGCTGTGGGCCAGGTACTGTTCTAAGTGTTGGCATGTCTTCTCTCATTTAATTCCCAAAACCACCACATGAAGTGGGTCCACAGGTGACAAAACTGAGGCACAAAGAAATCAACTCCTGTCTTGGCCTACATGGCTGATAAGTGGGAGAGCCAGGATTTGAACCTACCAATCTCTGTCCCTCCAGCACACAGAAGGTCAGGGCAATAAGACAGGTCTCAGATAAACTCTCTATGTGACTGAAA
>CAUYRT010001907.1:0-49535 GCA_963574885.1 Lepilemur ruficaudatus
GGAAATGAATCCAAGAAGTGCTCAGAAGCATGGAAGTATGGAAGTGAGAGAAGGAAGCAGGACAGGTAGTAAAGAGTGCTTTATTGAGCAGGCTATTTTTGTGGGCAGCATAGGAAATATCTCATTTGCAATCCTCTGAAAGACTGTGTGAAACATGCCTTAGAGTTCTTCCACTGAGAGTAAGAAAGCTGGAGTATTCATTTGCCAACTCCTGTCTCTCATTGGTGAAGCATTTATACTGGGGCATTAACCCTTAAGAGCTCCCAGCCTGCCTTGCAGAAGTACTAAGTATACCTGATACCAGAAAATACCCTTAGGAAATAAGATACAGGAAGCCATTGGCCTCTAAGGGGACCATGTACAAGAGAAGTAGACCATGGGAATATGGGCAGGGCATCAAAAGCATCTGCTATATTAAATCCGTGAAACATATCATTCTGCTAATCATTGAGGGCACACCAAAGTCTAATGCGTTCTGTTAATGAGTAAATTCATAAGTTTTATTTATGAATTTTTAAGAGTAAATTCATAAATTGTATTTGTCATATATAGAGCATGTCACATGTAGAGCATCTGTCATATATAGAGCAAGGTGTTATATACTAGGAGTACAATAAATGATAAAAGAGAATATGTGCCCATAGGGGCATTATGTCAGCATCAGAAGATATATGATAACATTCCAAGGTAAAAAAAGATGTAGATTAAAAGAGTTACAGAAATTTAGAGAAGATGGAGTCCTGGCTGAGAGCCTTTGGAAAAAACATAGGCATGATTTGAAGTTAGCATTGGAATATTGAATAGTATTCAGATAAGTTAAAGGAAAAGGAAAGGTGGGTACATTGGAGCACAAACTGGAGTGGAACATTTATACAAGTAATCTGGTGTTGAAGCATAGGATAAGTGTAACTAACATGAGCAGTGGCAGCAAGACCTGCTTATGTCTGAGGCAGCGAGGATGGCTGCCAATGAATGGCAGGTGTAGGGGCCCTTAGTTGGTTATCTAAGAAAGGGAAAAGGTAGCTACTGGATCTCAAAGTTTAGATGGTATAAAATGATACCATCATTTGATTACATTACATACCATACACCTAGTATGTAACCCTCAGAGAAGCCACCAAATTTAAGAAAATAAGGTCTCTATAAAATGCCATAAGAACATCAGGAGTTGAGGCTGAGAGGTAAACAAAGAAAATACACTAGCAAATTCATTCAACTTAAATGGGGATGGGGGCAGTAGGGAGATGGGAAGGAAGGGAGAGGGCTGAGTAAGATCTGCAGCAGAATATAATGTGCCAAATTTTCATTTTAGTCCTACCTTTATTTAAGTCCTAATACCATTTATGCTTTAATGAGTTTGAGGTCTGTTTTGATTTACCAATTTTAGCTTGGGGAAATATATCTAAGATAATAATGACCTAAAAATGCTGATATTTTTTCTACTTCTACTTCATTACAAGTAATTCAAACAGCAGAAAAATGCAGACATTGTTCTTGAATTGCAGACTCCAGTTTCTTATCCATTAATTTCCACATTTGCTGAAATAATCCCCCTGAGGCTTGCAAAATTATTTCAAGGGTTCGTTCACACATTTGAAAAGGTAGGCGTGCAAAATCAGGAGTCCAATATAGATGTTTGGTTTGTTCTCCTTTTTCTTACCCCTAGTTCTTGTGCAAGCAGCACGTCTTTATGCACTGATGTCAATCTAGGTAATCATGTGAATTTCCCCCAGGGTGTCTTCATGTGCTCCAGTGGACATTTCAGAGGACATTTCTCAAGAACTAGGTCAGGTTCTTTATGTATTGAGGCTAAAAGGGAAGAGGAGACTGAGGTGGATGGTAAAAGTCACAGCAATGGTTATAGATTTTTTATTTGTTTTTCTAAAATATTGATATCCTTTTGAAGGAATGCATTCAATTTTCCTAAGAAGAGCCTTCATCTGTTTTTAGACTAGAATATATATTATTGCTAATGACTATGTCCTATCTGGTCCATCTTTTTAATTTCTCTGAATTGTATTTGATGACAACTTGCTTTGGGTCTTATTGAATCATCTTATCATTTTAGATCTCTTCATTGTCTCATTTTCTATTTGCATCAAAGTCAGGACTATTCTGTCCTTGAAGCACCTCAATCAAGTTTGTGTAGTCTCTGTAAGAACTTTAATTATTGAAGTTCCCCTTGTTAGATTGTCCCAATGTATAAATTCCCAGGTTATCATTACAGGAAGTCTCAAATATCCACCATTTTGGAGTGCATAAGAAAGCTTACCATGAAATTTTAATTTTCCTCTCTCTCTTTATTGCTGTTATTCATCACATAATAGGGTTTCTTCAGACAATTACCATTTTGTTTGATCTACTCACTTAAAATTTTACTGGTAGAGCTAATGTGCACCATTGTGATAATATATGAAAAAACCTAGCAATTATGAAACTGGCTATTAGATTTAACTTTGCACTTTTATATGATAGTTTCTAATTTACTCTTCAGTAATTTTTTTCAGTTCTCAGAATTTTGATTCCAAGAATTATTCTTCATTGCCTTAGATAATTTTTACTATTCTCAAGACATTTTGCTATATCTAGATTTCATGTTTAACTGAAATTACGGTACAAACATATTTAACATTTAGAGTATTTCTAATATAAATAAACTTACTAGGGCCTACTTTGGTCAAGGGTAGTTTAACTCATAAACAATCATGAGTTGCTGCCATGTGTTTCTACTTTAGAGCCATGTCCTCTCATAAAAGCACAGAATGTGACATTGGGGATACCATGATCTTTCCACACTTTGAGCTTTGCTTTAGAGAACCCTTAAAGATAGCAACTTCGCATTTTAGAAATGTGTGTGGTCAGGTGTAAAATACAGCTTGGTTCCAAGCCCTACTGTTTACTCTACCGTGATGATCTTAATCTACAGATCAACTGGGCCACTGTTCTTTTTACCTATGAAATAGGGAAACAATGCCTACCTTGCAGGTTTGTTGTGTGGGCTGAAATAGCATCTGGCTTAAAAAACAGACTCGTGATGATGGCCACTGCAGACTGAGCCCTTTACTTTACTTACTCTTTTCTAGCATTGGGTTCTATGCTTGATTCATTTTGGAATATCATTAATATTTTCCAACATTTTTCGTTGAAATAGGTCTTCTGGCATACCTTTTCATTTTCCTTATATACCATTGATCAGCTATCCCACACATCTTATGATACTCTTTATAAATAATTTTTCTAATAAAATTATTTTATCTAAGTTAGTCTATGACTTAGAAGTATTTTCCTTGATTGCAGATATATTTTCAAAGAAGCAGTTATTTTTGATGAATCTTTTTCATTTTAAAAAGTATTTTCTTTGTATCTGTGAGACTTTGAAATGTAATTCTAATACTATATGATGACAGATTAAGTCATTTTAAAAGCCCAGGAAAGTTTTGAAGGTAATAAAGTTATCCTTAATTTTTTTTATTTTTGCCATCTGGATTGTAAATGATGCTCTGAAATTAAAAGGATATTGGCCTCGGTTTATATAGTTCCAGTGATTCTGCAGCACCTGTATATGATAGTTAAATTAGATGTAAGTTTCATTCACAATAACATTCATTTATTTGTTGTAACAACTGGCCTAGTACATACCAGGTGGTAAATGCATTGTAAGTAATTACTGATTAATCTTTCTATTTGCATATAAATTATTAAGTGAACAGTTTAGCTGTTTTCATGCTAGCAGTGAAACCTAAATTATTTTCATTGTGCGATGATTATAGGTTTTTGTGAGCCACTTCCAGCTTTGGAAAAACATTATGAAATATAACAAAACAGGAGAGACTTAGTCAAATAAATACTCATGTAAATGTGATAAGATTCTCTGACTATTCATGCTGGTCTCTGAATGGTAAGTTTCATTATGGTTCCATTTAAGAATGGTCTCAGAACACCAGGACAATGGAATAGCCACCAGCAGGCAAACGGATGAAATTTAGTCTGTGTGCTCAGCTGGTGCAAACTACATGTAAGAAGGCAATGTGCACCCATTTGAGAGGTAATTAAGACTGTGTTTCATTAAGCAGTCTCTTTATCATATCCATCATGAGATAATGCTTAAAGCATGTGTATTTCCAATAGACACATGTTTGGGTTAACAGCTTGGCAATGTTTCAGTTGAAAAACATACTAGTACATCAGGAAAGTCCAGAGCAGCATCTTTACTGTTGGATAAACTTTATACCTCATGAATTGAGCCAAAAGCTAACTTTTTTCCCCAAATAACATTGCTTACATTGATTTTTTTCAGTAGAGTGTTGTTCAGTTATAAAATCAGAATTGTATTCAAAAAATTGCTTTCTTAGTATTGATTACATGTATAAGAATTGGACAATTACATAAACATTCAAGTTGAATCAGGAAAATAGTTCTCTAATTAACCTTGTGCAGAATGTAATTACAAAGTGAATATTCAAAGCCAACTGCGATGGCCATTTATAAACTTTAATTGCTTTTCTCTTGAGAGTGGAAGAAGCAAGCTTTATACCATTTAATGTTATAGTAGCTTCCTAAAGCTTTGAAAGTTTGATCGTAAAGCTCAGAATAAACTTTGATTAAGTAGTAGTTTATATCACTTACGACCATTTTCTTCTTTGCTAAATATTCTTAACAAGATATTTTTGGGAGGGCCCTGCCTATCTGATACAAACTCTGCTATTGTCTGTACTGTGAACAAATTTGGACTAATCAGAATCTAAACGTGTTGAACATAAAGAAACTAATAATAGTCTTATTATAAGCAGTGATCTTACATTTAGAGTATTTTTTTCTGAACTTCTTGCAGATCCATACATACAATTTAGAATTATAATGCCTGCTGCATTTAATCTATAAATGGAAAAATAAATATTTTTCTGAAAACTATACTCAGTATTTCTAGAGAAAATGAATAAAATGGAGGGTATTTTTAGATCTCTTTTATATACTAGGAAATCAAGTCTCAGAGAGGTAAAATAATTGGCCCCAGATGGCCCCACTAGAAAGTGGCAGAGCTGGGATTTAAAACTCTCTGTGTAAGGAACATCAAGAGAAGAGAGTGTTTTGAAGAGAGTGATTTACCGTACTAAAAGCTGTGAAGGCCAAGAAGGGCCTATTGGAACTGATAACATGGAGGTGTTTGGAACCGTAACGACAGTAGTTTTGGAGGATTAGAGGGGATGCAAACTGCACTGGAATGTTGTAGAAGAACTAGAGTTGGGAAGGCAGCAATCTCAAGTGCACATACCTTTCAAGAAGTGTGAACATGGAGGTGTAAGGGTCTTGAAACAAAGACCTTAAAAGTGGAGTAACAGAGAAAGTCAACTCCTGGCAGTTAACAAAAGTGTTACAGAGATATAGACACTAAGATTGAACAGGAGAAAATATGTATGAGGACACAAGAATGTGACATGAGGCAAAGCAAACATTCTGCTTTCACTTCTCAGAAATAGATGGCCTATGGAGATGTAAGTCAATAAAACTAGAGTCTGTGGGTTTGAGTTATGAAGGACAATAGATACTTTAGTAATAAGAGAATGTATACTCTTTAGTTTTCAGTTTAGTTATAAAACCTAAGGCTCTGGGCTTTCAATTCTTGATGTAGGGTATTGCAAAAAAAAAATACATATAAATGAAACCATGGCTAGAGAGGCTTTTAAAGATGAGAACTATTAGAGCATATTCCTACTGTTGTAAACTATCCAAAACAGAACAGAGTAGTGATGCGGGGGTGGAAGAAATAAGCAATGAAACAAAGATTTTGAGGAGTCAAGAAGAGATGAAATACAGAACACAGTGGCAGTATTAGCTTTTGGTGGGAGGATACTCAAGTTTTGAACATACTAGCTGTAAGGTGTGTGCAAGTTAAGGAACCTATCAGGATTTAAGGGTTTTTTTATCTACAAGATACAGGAGGAGTTGGATAAAGTCATTTCAAGCCCCTATAGTCTATGATTCTATGCTAACAAATTACCCTGTTAGAACTTGTTTTAAAGCTTTTAAAGCTTCCTTTCTTATGTTATTAGCCAAGCTAAGTTTTATTTTAAGTTTCACACCATACTTAAAAGCTCATTAAGTCCTTTTGACTTCATAGTTGGGGTTAAAACTTCACCACTAGTTTTGTTACCTTGAGCAAGTAACTCTTCCCCAGTTTTCCCATCAATAAAATAGACAGGTACCTCATAGGATTGCCATGAAATTTAAATGAGATCATCTGCATACTTGGGATAATGCCTAGCAAACAGTAAGTATAATAAATGTTAGAGACTGGTAACATTTTTATCTCTAGATAAAGCCACATTAACCTATGTAGGTCTTATCTTGCTGACTTAGCACCTAGAAAATCCCTTTGCCATTTAACAAATTATTACTGTCCTGAAGCTACTATCTATTTAGAGAGTTAGTGAAAGATTCCCTCAAAGATTTGCTGATGTGTTCAAAAATATGTATTACAAGGCAGGTTGTGAAAAATGGTAGAGAGAAGTAGATTGATAAGACTAGTTCCCTGCATCAGAGATAGTTATAAAGACTTCAGTGCAGGATGAAGGGTCATAAATGAGGACCAAGCTATTGACGGATGCTAAGAGAAGAGCATAGGGAATTGGAATGAGGCAAGTCCACAATGGAACTCTCAAAATGCAGTAGGAGTGGAGAGAGATCAAGACGGGTAGGAAATTGACATTTCTCGAGGGCCAAGCATATGCAGGTGTTTCTGATCTGGCATCTAATTCACATCTGCTCCCAGGACTGTAATGTAACTTCATGCAAGCAAAGAATGCTTTTTGATTTTGCTTAGCATTGGGTACCCAGTGCATGATGCCTGGTATATGGCAGACAGTCAATAAGTATCTGAATGAATAAATTAAATTAATAATGCACCAATGCATGAATGTCTATTGCCACTTGTCAACTAAAAAAGATAACTCAAAGCTCTTTCAATATGTCGGATGTGATAAAAGATAAAGCTGAAAGAGATGGAATTCATTCAAATAAAACTAATAAGGTGGGGATTATGATAAAAAATGATGCTATAAAATCCATCTTATAACAACGTAGGTCAAAGGAAATAGAAAGTGTCAATTTTCCCATCTTTTACATAGACACTATCTAAATTTGAAACACTGTAATTTTAACAATCTAATGTTTTAATTTTCAGAATCCTTTTTATTTTAAACTTTAGAGTTATCTCTAGAAACTATTCTCTTGTGGTAAAGAAACGTGTGCTGGAAGTTAAGCAGGTGCTTCAGTTTTAGTTGTTCTTTTTCTATCAAATTCATTAAAAGTTACTTTAAAAAATTTTATTTAAAAATTGCATTTAGAGTTGATTCCACTTTTAAAAAGAGGCTAGTTTTACTTTATCCATTTATCTGTATGTATATATGAACAAGTATCAAATATATGTATATATTTATAGATAATATAGATGAACATATGCATATATGTAAGATTACATGTCTAAATATATATGTATTTTTATATAAAATGTCTTCAGTTGTGTTTATGGAATATTTAAGATGGTCACTTTTTGATGGTGGTATCAGAATAAGCTTTTAATTTTTCTTTAAATTTTTTTGTTTCATTGAGATTTTTTTAAAATATAATTTTCATGGACTCCTACCCTAACGGCCTACCTTACATAAACTGTTTCATACAGTAAAGTGTGAATAAAACAGCAGTCCTTCCTGTAGTACACTTCCCAGGTTGAACTAATTAATCGCAACAAGAAAGAAGCAATTAATGGGTCTGGTAGAATCCTGCTTGCTCAATAATGTTAATAACTTGAATATGGCCTTATCCTAATAAGTGTTGAATCTTTACTTTCATTTGAGAATACAATGAAGAATAGGACTGAATCCGACAGAATTCTCAAAATTATATTGAAAACATTTTCTATACACTCAACCTCTAAGAGAAAATCAGAAATTGCAAACATTGTTTTCCACAGAGTATAAAAGGAACATGTAAAAATGTTTATACGATAGGACTTTAGGTTAACCTTCACAAGAGTCAACAAATCTAATAAAACCTTTGTTTGTTTTTGTTGTATAAATGAGTTTAAAGAAATCCACGTAGCCCTGGTCCTCCCTAGGAAGGCTTTTTGAATTATGTATTTGACATAATGCTCTGGAAACACCCAAAAGATTATATTCATCCTGAGACCAAGGAAATTGCCACTTATGTCTGCATCCTCACAATCTCTGGGATACCACAAGTATAATAGGATTCCAGTGTGCATGTGTGTGTGTGTATGTGTGTAATTGGTTGTTTATTATTAGTTCATTTGATTTTGTTTAATAAGTGGATGGATGACAGAATGAATAAAGTTATTTTTATGCTGTCTCACATTTTGGTCAAGAGAATGAATTATGTATGCTCATAATCTGATTTTAATTGTGTAGGAAGACATTCTGTCTCTAATTTAAATGCATTTTATTTCTCTTTTGGTATGATTCTTTTTATGAACGCTTTTGTAATTCATGAATGGCCCATCATTATAAGTTTGTAGAAGAGTGTCACCAGATAGGATTATTGATCCTAAGTGTTGATAATTATCAAAATCAAGTTAATTAACATATTCATCACCTCAAATATTTACCTTGTGTGTGTGTAGTGAGAATACTCTCTTAGCAAATCTTGAGTATATAATACTTTAAAGTGATTCTCCCCTCTCAGCCACCCAGAGTGCTGGGATTACAGGTGTGAGCCACCATGCCTGGCTTGGAACACATTATTCTTAATTAAAGTCACCATGCTATACTGAGGTCTCCAGAACGTATTTATCATATACCTGCAAGTTTGTACAGTTTGACCAGCGTCACCCCACTTCCTCCCACCCCGCATGCCTGATAATTACCCTCTACTCTCTGTTTCTATGAATTCAACTTTTTTAAGTTCCACATATAAGTGAGATTATGTAGTACTTTTCTTTCTGTGTCAGGCTTACTTCACTTAGTATAGTGTCCTCCAGGTTCATCCATGTTGTGGCAAATGGCAGATTTCCTTTGTTTAAGGCTCAATAATATTACATTGGGTATATATACCACATTTTCTTTATCCATTTATCCATAAATGGACATTTAGATCATTCATATCTTGGCTCTTACGAATAATGCAGTATTGAACATGAGAGTGCAGACATCTCTTTGAGATAATGATTTTATTTACTTTGGAAATACACAAAAGTGTGATCACTAGATCATAGGATATTTCTATTTTTAATATTTTTAGGAACCTCCATACTATTTTTTATAATGGCTGTACCAATTTACATTCTCACCAATAATGTATAAGAGTTCTTTTCTCTACGTCTTCATCAACACTTGTTATCTTTTCATTTTGTGCTGGTAAACATCCTAACAGGTAACCATCTCACTATGGCATTCCTTTCAGTGTGTGTGTATCTCAAAACATCACATGGTACATGTTGAATTTTATTTGTCAATTATACCTCACTAAAGATGAAAAAAAATGTGTGTGAAACTGGAGATTGGATGCAGTTTAGGAGCCATCCATAATTGGTAGAGTTGAAATTTTTCTATATCTTAAGCACAAAGGTTTCAAGATTTTGCAAGTTTTTTGGATACATTGCTATTATGATTCTGGAGTTTCCACATACAGAAAACCAGGAGAAAAATGAAACTCAAGGATTAGCATTGTGGCTCCTTTGTCAGCTACTTCTCTCCTCATAGTTCTCTGGGCATTGACTTGAATGGACAGAGTGGTAGAAGATGAACAATTTTTGCTTTTAATATTACTTCCTTGGATACTCAATGCCTGTGTACATTCATTCATTAAGGGTCTCAAAGTCATGACATTCTAATTCTATTGTTTTACTTATTATGTGAAATAATTTAATAGGGAGTTTTTTCCCTCATCTACTATTTGTTTTCGCAGTGACACAGCTTATACTGAAAATTGAGGTAAATGTTGATCATTTGCTTATTGGCTACCCAGTTTTTAATCTAATGAATTGGTTGCATTTCATCTTCAGAAAGTGACCAATTATGTTTCTTTTTATAATTAAAAAATGCCATTACAAACTCAAGGACTTAAATATATTGGATGGACTTCTATCCATTGTCATTTTTATCCCTACTGAAGCTCAAATTGTCCCCTCGTTGGTCACTTGAAGCTCTTTACATTGGTTCCTGATTCTTTTGGACATGCCCCTAGTAGCAGTGGTTCACAGCTATCACAATGTTCCAAGCCCACCTTGTACATTTTCTGCCCCAGATTTGGAATCAACCAAAGAAGCCCTGTTAATAGGAATGGTGTTTCAAGATGTCTGGCATTAGGGGATGGTCATTACTATTGGGTTGGTCATTGTTTCCCTATTATTTCCCACTGTTTCCCTGATTTCCTTTTTCAGGGAATCTTAAAATTCTTATGAAAATTTTCTTTGTTGTCAACATTTATTACTTTCTTTTGAATAGTTATAATGGCTTTCTCCATTCCTTTTGATTTTTAAAACTTTCCATTTGATGTTCTATTTACTTAAGGCTCCGGCCCATCAGACCTTTTACCACAGGCCTCTTGCAATTTATCCACCACTAGAGTGGGCCAAAGTACTTATGAATTAGTCACTGTGCTCATTGGCCCTCCATGAAGTTTGCTCCTTGGGATTTTCCTGTTCTCTGATCAGTTAGGCACTCTGTTGCTTCCCTTTGTTCCCACTAATATTGACAACCTTCAGGTCTCTGGCTGGTGGTATTTTCTCCCTCATCTCCTTGTATTTTGGAGTTTGTGAGATGTCTTGTCATTTTGCTATGTTATCCATGCAATTCAAGGGTTTTAGATTTACTCTCCAGTTTTGCTGTCTGTTTTTACTATGGATTTGTGAAAATCCAAAAGCTACGCTGCCATTTCCACTGCCCTCCTCCTAGAATCCTCCCTTTGCAAAAACATGTTTGTTCAAAGAATAGTATATGTTTTTCCCATATGGCTTTATGTAACTCATTTCCAAAAGTGGAAGAATACTATCCCTTTATTCATATTTAGAATTAAAAACAATACTTTTACTTACTAATTCCAGTGAGATTTATTTTTGTTGCTATTATCATTTATGGTACCAAAATTTGAAATTAATTTTATAGTAATTGTTTTGAAATACTATAGAATGTGCATATATAAAATATATTTACATATATATATCACATATAAATGTGTAATATATATGATATATATACATGAGAGGGAGAGAAGATGCAATAAATGACAAGGAAATAAGTAAATATTATGATTTAACTTCATTTTAATTTCTCTTGAGAAATGTTCTGGGTTTAAACTCCTTTGGGAAAGTGTTCTAGGTTGAGTTCTCATTCATTGAAAGCTTATACTTTATAAATGTCCATTCAAAATTAATGATCTGCATGCTGATTATAATGCATTCTAATACCCTTGAGTACCAGAGGATATGATTTTTAAATAAGTAAAATGGGTTGACCTTACACTTTAGAAAGAATCGCAACAGCAAAAATTAAAACAAATAGATCCAGTTATTCAAGCAACAATTAAATAACTCTTGTTTCCTGTAACTAACGACAAAGATGAAGAGTTGGATAGTCTCCGCTTGCACATTGCTCACAGTCTAGAGGTATAAAAATAGGCTTTGCTTTAAATCTAGTCTGCTGATTAACTGTGTGACTCTCTGTGAGTCTTAATCTTTGCTTCTTAGCTTATTAATTCATAAAATGAGGATAATGGTTATAATACCTACATATCAGAATTTTAAAGAGAGGTCTGAAAGGTAATGAATGTGAAAAATGCTTAGCATATAAACTAAATTGTGCAGCCCTTCTCTTACCTGCTAAACCTCTTCATGTGGACTTTGGAAATGGCTGAAACCACTTGGAGTTCCCCCATGCAGTTACCTAGAGAAGGAAGAAAATACTGGACTCAATAACAAGGTACAGATTTGAGAGTCATCAGCACAAAGAAGCTGTGGAAGAAATAGGATGAGAACAAGATCAACTTGTGCAAGAGAAGAGATAGAGAAAACAATAGGACTGGCTCACAGGATACTCCAACATTTAGATGTCAGATGCAGAGGAGAAGTTAGGAAAGGAGACAGAATTTTTTGCCAAGGGGGAGAGGAAGAAAAGCCAGGAGAATATGATGGTCACCTAGGGAAAAAATATTTCAAGAATGAGCAAGTGGTAAACCATGTCAAAAGCAGCCGAGAAGTCTAAAATGGGGACAAATAATTTACCATTAGTTTGAGCAGGATGTAGCTCACTGTTAAACTTAATAAAGCCATTTCATTTGAGGGATGAGTCAGAAAGCCTAGAACAGGTTGAAAAGATAATGGGAGGTATGAAGGTGAATTCAAAGAGTAGAGACAAAGAGATTATTAAAGTAGTCAAGGCCATATTAGATTAACAGAATTAGTCAGAGTTATTCAGATTCGGTGCTGACACATTCCCCATTCAGTGATATAACCTGTCACCATTAAAATGGTTGCCCTTTTTTTTTAATTAAGTGATTTATGTGTGGAAAACGTCCCTGTGAAATTACTAATTCATTTAGGAACTGAAGGTAAAATCTCCTGATAGCACTGACTATTTGGAAAGAAACAATTATTATGTTGAGTCACCCATGAAGATTATAAAATATCATTATTCATGTTACACTATTCATGTTATAAAATATCAGTCTTCATTTTCATATAATAGGGATGACCAATCTGAAACACCAGCTTAATTAATATGTAGAGGATGCCCTTAAACATCTCCTGCTTTCCAGGAAGCCACCATGCTAGGTATTTTGTTGAATTTAAACAACTGAAAATAATATCCATTCAAAATAAGCAACAATGCATTTTAAATTTATTTGTTTAATTTTAAATTGCTTTATTGAGATATAATGTCTACAGTAAACTGCAGATTAAGTAATAATTTGATATGGTTGGAAATGCGCGTATACCCTTGAAAACATCACTATAGTCATCTGTCATTCCAAAAGCTTCCTTGTACCTCTTTGTCATCTTTCCCAAGTGCCAGTCCTAGTGTGCCCCCCCAGGGTCACCTTCAGGTAACCATTTATCTGCTTTCTGTCACTGCAGATTAGTTTGCATTTCCTAGAGTTTTACATGAATAGAATCATATAGTGTGAACTCCTTCCTTTAGTCTGGCTTCTTTCACTCAGAATAATTATAAGCATTCACTCATGTTATAGATATTAACAATTCATTTCTTTTTACAGCAAGATTAGTATTTCATGATATGGTTATATAATATTTTATTTTATATATTAATTTTGTATCTTGTGATATGCTAAAATACTATCAGTTCTAGTGGGTTTTTGTAGATTCCATTGGATTTTCTATTTAGATAATTATGTTGTCTATAAACAGCAATAGTCTTACTTCTTCCTTTTTAACCAGATCCCTTTCCTTTTTTTATCTTCACTTACTATACTCACTAAAAGCTCAAAACAATGTTGAATAGCAATGGTAAGAATAGACATCCTTGTCTCATTCCTTATCTTAAAGGGAAACTATGCAGTCTATTCAGTTACTCACCATTAAATATGATGCTAGCTGTAGTCATTTCATATTTGTCCTTCATAAAGTTTAGGAAATTCCTTTCTATTCCTAGTTTGCTAAGAAGTTTGTTTTTTTTTTTTAAATCAGGAATGGATGTTGGATTTTATCAAATGTTCTTTCTGCATCTATTGAGATAATATATGCTTTTCTTTTTTAGATGGTTAATATAGTTCATTACATTGATTGCTTTTTGAATGTTTAACCATGCATTCTTGTGATAAATGCTTCTTGGACACGATGTATTATCCTTTCAATATGGCTTTGGTTTTAATCTGCTAAAATTTTGTTTAACTGTACACATCCATGTTCATGAGGCATATCAATCTATAATTGTTTATTTCCCTCCTAGTTTTGGTATCAGGGTAATGCTGGCCTCATGAAATGAGTTGGGAATATTCCATTTTCTTTACTTTTTAGGAAGAGGTTGTGTAGAATGGATATTATTTTCTCTTCAAATGTCTGTTAGAATTTACCAATGTAGCAATCTTGGTATAGCATTTTCTTTGAGGGAAGGTTTAACTACAAATTCAGTTTCTTTAATAGATATAGGGTTATCCAGTTACCTAATTTTTTCCTTAGTTAGCTTTATAACTTATGTCTATCAGGGAATTTGTCCATTTTATCTAAGTTATCAAATTTATATGTATAAAGTTGTTAATAATCCTAATATCTTTAGAACCTGTAGTGATTATTCATATTCTTCACATTGCCAATTTGTACTCATTTTCTCTCTCTCTTGTTCTGGTTAAAGGTTTATCAATTTTATTGGTATTCTCAAAGAATCAGCATAAGGTTCATTTGTTATATTTTTCTCTATTGATTTTCTGTTTCTATTTCACTGATTTCCATTTTGACTTTTATTATTTCCTTTTGTTTGCTTACTTTGGATTTCTATTGTTCCTTCTCTAGCTTCTTAAGGTGGAAGCTGACATTGATTTAAGATCTTTCTTCTTTCATAATATGAGATTTGGTGACAAAAATTTTCAAGTACTGTATTAGCTCTAACTCACACTTTTAACATGTTGTGTTTTTATTTAGTTTATAATACTATTTTCCTTTTCATTTCTTCTTTGACCCAGTGGGTTTTGTCAGCAATATGTTATTTAGTTTCATATACTTAAGATTTTCCAGTGATCTATTATTAATTTCTAATTAATTTTATTGTGCTCAGAAAATGTACTTTGTGTAATTGAATCTTTTTACATTTTCCAATACTTCATTTTTGGCCCAGTATAAGTTTATCTTGGGAAACATTCTATGTGTGCTTGAAATAACATATATTCTTGTTGTTTGGTAAAGGCTCTATAAATATCAATTAGGTCTAGCTAGTTGACATTGTTATTCACATCTATACCACATGTCTACTTGTTCTTTCACTTATCGAGAGAGGGATATTCAAATATCCAGCTCTAATTTTGGATTTCTTTATTTTTCCTTGAAATTGTACATATTTTTACTTTAAAATTTCTTGCAGTGTGAATATGCTAATGATGAGCTGTGATGTGTCTGAAAAAGCTTTTATTTTACTTTTCTTTTTGAAGATACTTTCATTGGTCATATAGTTCTAGATTGGTATTTTTTTTTAAGAAGGTTGTCTACTGTCTTTGTGTTTGCATTGTTTAGGATGAAAAAGCTGCCATACTTATCTTGGGTCCTCTATATACATAATGTTTTTTATTGTTAACATTGTCTTACTTTTAGTGGTTTTGTACAACTTAATTATAAAGTGCCTTGGTGGAGTTTTTTTCATTTTTCTTGTGTGTGGGATTCATTGAGATTCTTGGATCTGTAGTTTATAGTTTTCATCTAATTCAGAATTTTTTTGGCCATTTAAAAAATATTTTTCTGTCCACCTCTCTTTCTTTTTCTTTCTGGACTCCAGTTATACTTAGGCTGCTTGGGATTATCACTCAGCTCACTAATGCTCTTTTAAAATTTTAAGTATTACTTTTGCTTGCTATGCTTTATTTTTGATACTTTCTATTGCCTTGTGTTCATGTTCATTATGTGTTTTTTCTGTAATGTCTAATCTGCCATTGATATCAAATGATGTGTGGGGTTTTATTTCTCAGAGATAGTATTTTTCATTTGAAGTTCTATTTAGGTCTTTTTAATATTTCCATGTCTTTACCTAACTTTCACAACATATGAAATACAGTTTTGTGACTAAAGTCCTTATCTGCTAATTCTAACATCTATGTCTAGGATAATTTTTTATTGCTTTTTTTGTCATGAATTGTATTTTCCTACTTCTTTGCATGACTGGTAATCTTGTTTTGGATGCCAAACATTGTTAGGTGCTGAGTATGTTTGTATTATAATAAATATTCTTGAGCTTTATTTTGGGATGAAGTTAACTTATTTGAAAACAGCTTGCCTCTTTTTCTTTGTGGCTGGTAGGAATAGACACTTATTCTTGGCTCTTTGTGAGCACCACACCCTGTTATTTCTAATCCATTCACATGATTCTTTTCCCAGTCTTAGGTGGTTTCTTCACATGTGTGAGCTAGGTGGCAGTCTACTGTAAACCAAAGAGGGAACTTCTGTAGATCTTCAGAGTTCTGTTTCTGCGCAACTCTCTCCTCTCTGTTACTCTGCCTTACGATGTCTATAAACTTGGTTTCTGGGATGCTGATTCCATGTCCTCAGCTGAGAACATTTGCCTGACTCCTGATTAACTCCCTTTTCTGTGCCATCAATTGGAAACTCAAGGCAGCAATCTGGGCAATAGGAGAGCTCAACTCATTTGTTTCCCATATTTCCAGACCAATGTCCTCCATTTTCTGATATTCAGTGTTTTAAAAAACATTAGTTCTTATATTTTGTCTATTTCTTTCTTCTTTTGGTTAATTCAGTAGGAGACTATGTCCAGTCTTTGTTACTCTTGACCAGTTCCAGCACATAGTTTTGGTCTTGGATTTTCTTCCTAATCCATTCATCTTAAGAATTAAAGAAGTTACTCCTCTAGATTATACTACATCCAACTGAAACATCATTCAGCCCAGTTGTTAGACAATATGTCAAAATATTTCAGAATAAAATCTGACTCGCCAAATATTTGTCAGTGAAATTCTATCATATATGCAAGGAGGAAATGTTTTCCATTTTTCTCAAGTTCATTTTACTTTTTCTGAGAATTTATGAGATATTTTTGTCCTTACATTTATCCTTCAAGGATAAGATATAATTATAAAATTATATCAATACAAATAAAACAAACACATACAAAAAAAGGACGACAGTGTGTTTGGATAGATGCTTGTAGTAATGTGCTCCACAGTAATTATCTACAACTATGAAAATTAAGAATTCAGAGTTTTTCTTAGAAAAAATAACTTTATGCCCATTATGTATCAAAAAGTCAAACTGTAGAAAGTTGAAAATCCCAAATGATTGGAAAAATTGAATCTATTTCCAGAAGACTGATTCATTTGTACATGTTTTTCTATATCCTTAAACATGAAGCAGGGGGGTGATTTCAACGTGCATTAGCCTACTCTACAGCCATATTAAAAGTAAAAATGTCTATCATATGCTTTAATTTTAGGAACATAAATCTCAAGTGTTAAGAAATTTAATGAATATGTTAGACTTTGTTTATAGTCCCTCTATATTAAATATCGAAAATCTGTCCTTGGTGGTAACCTTAAAATTAGATTTTTTTCCAGAAGTTTTAGTGAGTTACAAACTAAGAAGGTTATACATAAATTGAAACAGTGAAACAAAGCCTAGGGCATTATGTATGCCATATTACTTCTGGGACTAATACTTAGGGGACACTCAATATAAACCTGTAATTTCTCTTCTTGTGTGTCACTATTATGAACATTGACAATGATGAGCAGAGGAGACTGGAATTGTTTAGCATGGCCTCATGAGGATATCGCCCTCTAATATTTTGTCATGTCAAAAAGATATGTAATAAAAATATTCTATGTTGTGAAATGAAACCTCCCTTAGAGGAAAGCTCAGGAATGACCTTTCTTTTTCTCCTGTTTCTTTACTGAATCACTCCCTGTCAGTAATTACTCTAACAGCTCTGTCCACATTCAGTAATAAATTCCTCTCTTTTCTCAATGACATAGTGCTCATTTCTTACTCACAGCTTTTAAGGTATAACCCATTCACAACACACGTTATACATAATGTTAAAATGTAATACAACAGAAGCTATTTTAGATAGTTCCATTTTCAACATCCAGTTGAAAATAAGAAATACAAAATGATTCTAAATGAACTAGGGGTCAATAAGGTTATGACTGGAAAATTCAGATGACATTCTAAGCATAAGGTTTAAATTCTTCTCTTTTTCTAATAATCAGTTGAAATGACAGAAGCAATGAAGTAGGGAAAACACTAGGCTCAATATTAAATTAAAGATTGATTCCATTAACAGAACTACAATGCTAAAGTTTTTACACTTGAAATAACCAATTCTCTGATGGTATCTTCCTCAACTACTACTATCGGGAGACTCCCTGTGAAAGATTGGGAAGAAATTAACAAATTTTTCAAATAGGTAAATAAACTTCTAATACATAAAGAGTTGAGAAACATAGATTTCCAGATCCAGTTAAGGTATAGAGGATATGAAATACCATTTACTGCTAATGAAACAGTAGGAAATTACTGGATAAACAAATCTATACATACAGAAAGATAGATATATAAATATACATATAGACATTCATATACACATAAATATTTTCTTTAAAGAGATCTGGGCGGAAAGATACCTAAAACACTAAACTCAGAGGGATAAGCTCTTCTGTAGTGACAAGAAAACATATAGAGGAAATTTTCACACTTGAGACCCACTGGTGAAGTTGGGGGTGGGATGCGGAGGGGGACAGTCAGAGAACTAGCCTTCTAAAGTATAAATCTCTTGGTTTGAATGAGGAGGAAACAGCCAACTTGGTGACAAACCTATGAGCTAATGTGTCAGGTTTTAATCTGGAGGAGGCTCAAACTCAAAGATAATGCTCTCTGAAAAATAATTAGTTTACAATTTTTGCTGAGTAATCAGAGGCTAGGGACAAAGTTGGAAAGCCAAAAGAGTTCTCTGGCTTCACAGAACCATGATTTTGATAACTAAAGATCTTAAAAGTCTCCTGTTCTATCTTCTCACTGTTGCTGAGTCGCACAGTCCTGGCCCCTGAATTACATGGGCTGTTGTCTGGCAGTCCCATAGTATTAAGACCTCGCAGTCTTGCAGCTTCACGGTATTGAAATATCACAGCTTGTGGTATGGAAATCTCACAGCCTGTAAAACATATGGTCTCAGAATCTCAGCATCTCAGTCTCCCAAATCTCACAGGTTCAAGGTCTAACCAGCTCAAGGTCACGAAGTTTTGAGATCTAGTGATATCATAATGTTTGATTCCAGGGAACTCCCGAAGGTAGAGTCTAAATTCACTTTTAAAATGTTTTGGAATCTATTTTAATCAAATCCTGATACAATTCAACTTATGATATAATCAAAACTATCAGTCTCTTATCCACATAGAAAATTGAGGACTAAGCTGACAGACAAAATGTCATGGACAACTGGTGCTTAAAGTCCAGGCATATTTGACACAATAGCAGGAAGATCAGCAAACTTAACTACAAGTGAATAGAAGTCAAAATTGTAGTATAAGAAGAAAAAGATTGGAAAATAATGAACTTGAAGTAAGGATTTCTTAAATAGGATATAAAAAGCACTAATCATAAAAGAAAAAATAGATAGTTTAGACTTCATCAAAATTAAAAACTTGTGCTCTTCAAAATACACTATTAAGACAATGAAAGGTCAAGCCACAAAATGAAATGAAATATTTGCAAAACATTTATCTGAAAATAGACTCATATCCAAGTACACATAACAATTATATAAAGAAAGCAATTTAATAAAAATGAACAAAAGCCTCAAGAAGAAAGTTCACCAAAAAAGTAGATATGTGAATAGCCAATAAACATATCATAAGATATTCAACATTGGACATCAGTAAAATAAAATTAAAACAATAATGTGAAGCCAGTTTGTACACATTAAAAACTGGCAGTACCAAGTTCTGATAAGTATATAGAGCAAATGGAACTCTCATACATTATTGCTGGGAATTAAATAGTCTGGAAAACTGTAATTTTTAATAAAGTTCAACATGTATCTACCTGTGACACAGCATTTCCACTCTTGGGTATCTGCCCAAGAGAAGTGGAAAATACATGGTCACAAAAAGATTTATCAATGTTTGTATAAGTTTTATTCACTTCTCAAAAAAAGAAATGGCCCAAATGCTCATCAATATGTGACTGGGTAAGCAAACTCTGGAATATTTATGCAATGTAATGCTCCACAGAAGCAAAAATGCACTGACCTACTGATACACACAATACCACAAATGAATGAATCTATCTCTAGACATCACATGCAGAAAAATAAGTCAAACACAAAAAAGGGTGTACTTGAAATACTATAACTTCAAAATGGTAGCAGAAATAAAATCAGTGGTTTGAGTGTTGGGAAATTGAATGAAAATGGACTGGTGGTGAAAATGTTTTGTATCTTGATTGGAGTGGTAGTTATGGTATATACATTTTTTTAAGCTCACTGAACTGTTCACTTAAAGTATGTACATTGTATCATATATTAAGTACATTCAATAAAGATGATTAAAAAGAAACAAAAAGAAAAAAGAGAAACAAGTGTTAGCAATCAGAAATAGTATGAGAAATCTTTTAAAGATGATTATACTTTCCTTTTTTTTATTTCAGCATATTATGTGGGTACAAATGTTTAGGTTACATATATTGCCTTTGCCCCACCTGAGTCAGAGCTTTAAGAGTGTCCATCCCCCAGACAGTGCACACTGCACACAGGTGTGAGTATACCCAATCCCTTCTCCCCACTCACACCCACGCAACACCCAATGAATGTTACTATTACATGTGCACATAAGTGTTGATCAGTTCATACCAATTTGATGGTGAGTACATGTGGTACTTGTTTTTTCATTCTTGTGATACGTCACTTAGTAGAATGGGTTCCAGCTCTATCCAGGATAATACAAGAGGTGCTAGATCATCATTGTTTTTTGTGCCTCAGTAGAACTCCACGGTATACATATACCACATTTTATTAATCGACTCATGTATTGATGGGCACTTGGGTTGTTTCCACATCTTTGAAATTGTGAATTTTGCTGCTATAAACATTCTAGTGCAGATGTCTTTTTTTAATAGAATGTCTTTTTTCCTTAGGGAAGATACCCAGTAATGGGATTGCTGGATCAAATGGTAGTTCTACTGGTATCTCTTTGAGGTATCTCCATATTACCTTCCACAGAGATTGTACTTGTTTGCACTCCGACCAGCAGTGTATGAGTGTTCCTTTTCTCTCTGCATCACATCAACGTTTATTGTTTTAAGGCTTTTTGAAAAAGGCTATTCTCACTAAAGTTAAGTGATATCTCATTGTGGTTTTGATTTGCATTTTCCTGATGATTAGAGATGCTGAGCATTTTTTCATGGCGGTTATTTTGTTATTTTATTGGCTGTTATTTTGTCTTCTTTTGAAAAATTTCTGTTCATGTCCATTGCCCACTTTTTAATGGGGCTGTTTGATTTTTTTCCTGTTGATTTTTGTGAGTTCCATGTAGATTCTAGTTATCAGTCATTTATGGGATGTGTAGTATGCAAACATTAATCCCATTCTGTAGGTTGTCTGTTTGCTCTTTGATAGTTTCCTTGGCTATGCAGAAGTTTTTTAATTTAAAAAGATCAAATCTATTTATTTTTGTTGTTGCTGTGATTGCCTTTGGGGTCGTCTTCATAAATTCTTTCCCTTGGCCAATGTCTATAAGAGTTTTTCCAACATTTTCTTCTAAAATTGTTACAGTTTTATGCCTTAGGTTTAAGTTGGTTATCCACCGTGAATTGATTTTTGTGAGAGGTGAGTGGTGTGGATCCTGTTTCAGTCTTCTACATGTGGCTTTCACTTTTTCCAACACCATTTAGTGAATAAGGATTCTTTTCCCTAGTGTATGTTTTTGTCTGCTTTCTCAAAGATTAGATGGCCATATGAGGATGGTTTTATATCTGGGTACTCCGTTCTGTTCTATTGGTGTATGTCTCTGTTCTTGTGCCAGTACCATGCTATTTAGTTACGATAGCCTTGTAGTGCAGTTTGAAGTCTGGTAACTTCATGCTTCCCAATTTGTTCTTTTTGCTTAAGGTTGCTTTGACTGTAGGGTTCTTTTCTGGTTACATACGTAGTGTAGAATTATTTTTCCTAGGTTTGAAAAACTGATGATAGTATTTTAATAGTATTTTAATGATAGTATTTTAATAGGGATTGTATTGAATCTGTAGATCACATTGGGGAATATAAACATTTTAATAATGTTGATTCTTCCGTCCATGAGAATGGTATGATTTCTCCACCTGTTTACATCCTCTGCTATTTCCTTCCTCAGTGTTTCATAGCTGTTCCTGTAGAGGTCTTTCATCTCTTTAGTTGTGAATATATTTCTAGGTATTTTATTTTCTTTGCTACTTATTGTGAAGGATACTGTTGTTGGCAATTAGGAATGCTACTCATTTGTATACATAGATTTTGTAACCTGAGATTTTGCTGAATTTGTTTATCAATTCCAGTAGTCTCATGGCAAAATCTTTGGGATTTTCTAGATATAAGATCATATCTTCAGCAAAGACTGATAGTTTGACTTCTTCTGCCCCCATTTGGATCACTTTGATTTCCTTCTCTTGTCTGATTGCTCTGGCTAGGATTCCCAGCATTATGTTGAATGGAAGTGGTGACAGAGGGCAGCCTTGTCTGGTTCCAGTTCTAAGTGGGAATGATTTTAATTTTTTCCCCATTCAGTATGATGTTGGCTGTGGGTTTGTCATATATGGCTTGTATCATTTTTAGGTCAGTCCCATCTATGCCTATTTTGTTAAGCATTGTTATCATAAAATTTCTAAGAATTTGTCCATTTCCTCCATGTTTTCAAGTTTATATGCATAGAGGTTTTTATGGTGTTCATAGATGATATTTTGTATTTCCATGGTATCAGTTGTAATTTCTCCTTTTTCATTCGTGATGGAGCTTATTAGAGTCCTTTCTTTTCTGCTTCTCATTAAAAGAGGCAAGTCAATTTTGTATAGTTTTCAAAGAACTGACTTTTTGTTTTACTAATTTTCTGTGTAATTTTTTATTATAAATTTCATTTAGTTCCACTCTGATCTTTGTTATTTCATTTCTTCTGTTGGGTTTGGGGTTCTTTTCTCATCCTTTTGCAATTCTTTGACACAATTCATTAGATTGTTGATTTTTGATCTTTCTGTCTCTTAGATGTCGTCATTTACAGATATAAACTTTCCTCTCAACTGCTTTAACTGTGTCCCACAGATTTTAATAACTTTTGTCTCCTTTATTATGTAGTACAAAGCATCTTTTGATTTCCCTCTTAATTTCCCCCTTAACTCAATAATTGTTCAGAAGAAGGTTGTTTAGTTTCCATGACCTTGTGTAGCTATGAGAGTTTCTGTTGAAGTTGATTTCTAATTTTATTCCACTGTGGTATGAGAAGATGCATGGTATAATTTCTATTTTTTTAAATTTTTGAGGCATGCTTTATGGCCTAGGATATGATCAATCTTAGGGAATGTTCCACAGGCTGATGAGAAATATGTATATTCAGTGGGTTTTGGGTAGAATGTTCTGTGAAGGACAGGACCATTTATTCTAGAGTTATGCTTAAGTCCATTGTTTCCTTGTTTATCTTCTGTTTGGAGGATCTATCCTATATCCTGTTCTGTCAGAGGGGTGTTGGAGTCCCCAGCTATTACAGTGCTGCTGTTTATCATTTTGTTTAGATCAAGTAGGATTTGCTTTATGAATCTGAGTGTACCTGAGGTAGCTGCATAAATATTTAGAATTGTATGTCTTCTTGTTGAATTTTACTCTTAACCATTATATAGTGATCATCTTTGTCTTTCATTACTTTTTTTAATTTGAAGACTTATCTGAAATCAGAACTGCTATGCCAGCTTTCTTTTGGCTTCCATTGCATGGAATATTGTTTTCCATCCCTTCACCTTGACTCTGAATGCATCCTTGTGGGTTAGATGTGTTTGCTAAAGACAGCAGATACTTGGCTTGTGTATATTTAGCCATTCAGCCAGCCTATGTCCTTTAGTGTCCTTTAGTGGGCAGTTCATCCCATGCACATTTATTGAAAGAATTGGTAAGTGGGGCAGATTTCTGTTTATCCTGATGAGTTGAACTTTGTTGCTTTGCTTTCTCTTTTGAGCCATGCTGGTATCTGGCCTTTGACCTTTAGCTTTTGGATGATTTTACATTCATGAGTGTTTATGTGCTGATCCATGTGTAACACTGTTTTGAATACTTCCTGGAGGGCAGGTCTTGTCTAGATAAATTCCTTCAGTCTTTGCTTTTCTGAGAAGGTCTTTATTTCTCCTTCATATACAAAACTTGGTTTTACAGGGTACCAGATTCTAGTCTAGGCATTATTATGTTTGAGAAGAGTGATACTGAGGGGCCCCAGTCTCTTTTGGCTTATAAGCTCTCAGTTGAGAAGTCTGTAGTTAGTTGGATGGGTTATCTTTTGTAGGTGACCTGCTTCTTTTGCCTTATAGCTCATAGGAGGGCCCCTTTTGTGTTTATTTTGGCCAATGTGATGTCTACATATTGTGGTGTCTTCCTGTTTGCAATGAATTTTCCAGGAATCTTTTGAGCTTCTTTTACCTGGATATCTAGATTTCTAGCAAGGCCATTATATTATATTTTCCTCCATTATATCCTCAAATAGTTTGTTCAACCCTTGTATATTTTATTCTTCACCCTCATGGATGTCTATAATTCTCATGTTAGGCCTCTTCACATAATCTTACATTTCTTGTAGGCTTTGCTCTTTTCTCTTATTTCTCTGCTCCATCTCTGTGACTTACTTGTTTAATTGAAATGTGCTGTCTTCAATCCCTGAGATTCTTTCTTCTGTTTGGTCTCTCCTCTTCTTGAGGTTTTCAACTGTGTTTTATAATTCCTTGAATAAATTTTTCATTTCCAGAAGTTCTGTTTGATTTTTCTTTAATATTTCAATTTCTTTAGTGAATTTTTCTTCCAAGTCCTGGATTTTTTTTTTTTTTTTTTTGGCTTCTTTGTGTTGCATATCCATTTTCTCTTGCATAAATTGAGTTTTCTTACAATCCATGTTCTAAATTCTTCTGTCATTTTAGTCTTCTGAATGTGGTTGATATCCATTGCTATACAGTTGGTGTTCCCCTTTTGGAGAGTCTTTTCAGTATGATTCTTCATATTTCCAGACCTCTTTCACTTATTCTTTCCCATCCGTAGCAGCTGTTGCTTCTTACTTTTAGATAATGACATGCCCAATTTAGTCTCTGAGCCAGTAGGTGGTGCTTGTGGGTGAGATTCTACCACACCCTGTGTGTGAAGATGCTTATAGTT
The DNA here is from genome assembly GCA_963574885.1 of Lepilemur ruficaudatus. Classification (NCBI taxonomy): domain Eukaryota; kingdom Metazoa; phylum Chordata; class Mammalia; order Primates; family Lepilemuridae; genus Lepilemur; species Lepilemur ruficaudatus. The sequence continues at coordinate 25,044 of CAUYRT010001907.1, forward strand.
TCTACTCAATAAAATATCAATTATAACTGCCATTGATTGACTGTTCACTAATAGTCAAGGACTCGGGTAAGCATTCTATACACACTCTTTCATTCAAAACATCAAAATAAAACTATACATTTACATTAGCTTGAAATATCTGGATGTAAGAATTTTTAGTCAATCAGATGAAAAATATCCTAAGATGTGTATGGAATTTCCCTCCACAAAATACATAATTCAGATAATAGTGTTTTATGTTTGCCTCATGGACGATGTCCTTCACGTTTACTGCTATGTTATCCTTATGTTAACTAGTTTATATCCTGAAGCATTCATTTTACCACTTTGGTTGCTGCCAGTAGAATCACTCCTACCATACTTTTCATTTTGTTGAATATCATGATGTTGGTATCTATAGCTGACTAACTAGATCAGCACTTCTGTGAGACTGTACTGACAAGATTTCTTCTAACTGGACAATAAAGAAAAATCAAAGGATACCATCTGTGAGGAAAAATGCTATCGGCACATGATTAAATGTTTTATTTTGTCTTCTCCTACAGTTTTGTGTCAAAAGTGACCAGAATAGTGTTTAATCATTTTTTTCCCTGTTTCATCCTGCAACCCACTCTTTTGGAAACCAAAAGGAATTATATGTCCCTTCCAGTCATGCAAAGTTCCAAAGAGACTCAGTTTGTTTCTCAGACTAAGGTACTTTTAAATATTGAATTTTAGATCACATATGTAGCCTTCAAAACTTATTACATGCTACTTTCCTTCTTCTTGGTCCCAATATAGGCAATGTCATATTTGAAAGTAGCTTTTCATCATGGATATCCCATATGAAATAGTAGTACCTGATTTTATCCTCTTCCTGTTTAAGTTATTCCTCAATCACACCATAAACAAAATTGGACTCATCAAACTTCTATGAGCAATGAAGCAGTAGCTTTCAGTATACTTATAAAATTTCAAGCTCTTCCTTTCCTCCAATTGCTGTATTGACATAATTCACATCCATGTGGCTTTACAGTAAGAAGTGGGTTAGAAATGTTCCTGATTGGCAAAAACAAAAAGGATATGAAGTCAAATTTTTTTAAAAAATATACTTTAAAAATTTTTGATATATTCTGTAATGTAGAAAATAAAGTATATAATTAGACTACATTTTGAAAATGTAAAATTAAGTATATAATTGGGCTACATTTCATTGCTAAAGAAAATATGATGACAACAATATAGCCATATTTGAAATACAGTACAAGAATGGAACTAAAATAAGCTGTAAATTTACACAAGAGCTAACTGTTCAGTCCAAATGAACTTTATTAAAGAAAGTTGAAAAGAAATTGTCAAGTTTGATTTTTTGATTAGTGTGTTGGAAATGTTATATTCTGTGATGGCATTTTGATATTCAGAGTTATAGACCTGAATATAATTATTTCTAAAGAAACTATTATAAAGCTGTCAACATGCCTGTCTGTTCATCTATCTGTGAAATGCAATTTGCTGATATAAATTTTTATTCCAACAATCTCTTCCACATAGCATTAAAAATTCACTGTTATCTCACAGAGAAGATCTCAAATTATATTACATTTTGACATCCAAAATAAGAAAAAAATCTATGTAAAATGTATAATGTCTTGCCTTTGCATCAAACAATGTAGGATACACAGTGATTCAGAGATATATGATATCATTTTTTTAAAATATAGTAGGAATTAAGAATGGGGTCTGTAACTTCTTATGTATTTGTATAATTGTATTTTAATAACCTAAAATGCCAAAACTATGTGCTGCTTATTATATTTCCAGAATTAGGAGGCAAGTGATTCTCAGGTTTAATGTCCTTTTTACCTAATGTTCACAAGGTAGGATTTCCACAAAAATTTCTCCCTACATTTCATCATGGATTTCTTGTGATCCAAATATCAAAATATATGATAAATATATGTGAGATATTCATAGCAGACACTGAAGGCATCTACCCAATATCTACTTAGCTTCTTTTTCTTACTGATATACTCTGATTGTGTTCAGGGCACCAATGTACACAAAGAAAATAATTTAATCTCTTAGCCTTGGCAGCAGTTGAGAGTGGTCATGTATTATATTTCTAGATAATAAACTATTGGAGATGGTTTTTGTTCATGAATAAAAAAGGAAATATTCTCGCCAGGAATATGACTATAATAGGCAGACCTTTCGTGACCATGAGGAGAAAAGATTCATGTAAGAAGAGCAGATTGGGAAGATGGAAAGCAGTTGCATTTTGGAGGCCATACTTGAACAGATGCACCAAACCTGGACTATGTATTTCCTAATTTCATCTGAAACAGGAAAAACTAAACCACGTTTGTGAAGCTGCTTTTTTTGTGCTTTTGCTACAAGGCCTTATAGTAACTCTTGCTTCCAGGAGATCAGGATTTAGCATATGAGCATGTTCATACCCTGAAATACCAGTGTAGTCTTGATAACTTGTTTTCTTTCCCTCGCATTGTAGTTTCCTACAGGTCTATAGGATTCCTTAAGTCTCAACCTATTTGAATAAGGGCTTGGTATGAGGACTAATGGCCTAATTCTCTCTGTGTCCTCCTCCTAGGAAAATGGGTCACTCCAGCCAATGAAGGCATGAAGATATGATACTTTCCAGCCAATGACTTGGGTTGTGTTGTGAATGAACAGATGGTTGCACTTTCTAATGCTGTCATTCACTTATCTGGCTCTAAGAACCTCTAGTCTCCTAGAACTGAATTTCATGCTGTAACACCACTAAAGTAACCTTGTCTGTCCTCACGCATTTCAAAAATCTGTCATTCCTAGACCAGAGCTAAGCTTGCTCTCCTGATTCAATGCTATGTTTGGGACTGGGTCTTATTTGGAGTCAACTTTTGCAACCATTTTTTTTCACTTTAGTATAAGGCATTCTGAGTTGCTAAAATCGCATTAAGTGTCATGCCTGAAACCTCTCTTACTATGACTAATCTGAGAAGCAGATATTATCTGTGAATTTATCAAGCAATTTGAATTTCTTTTGAAAATAAAAATTTGAATTAGACATAGTTTGAAATTGGAAAGTCCTTCAGAACTAATAATATCATTTCAGTCTTGACCTGAAAATAAGAGAAAAATGACAGCTTTGTCATGGCTTTTGGACTTTAAAAACCTTTAAACTTTCAAGAATTAATGAGGCATTGAACTTTACAGGCAGAGGTTTATTCCTTGGTGAAATCATTTGTGTCTAAAAGCTTTTTATTTCAGACCAAGAAGAGTTCCCAAAGACTCAGAAGATTTGTACTTGTCCGCAGGGTTCAATTGACTCTTTGCTTACCACTGTCAAATGGGAAAGACAGAGCTTAGACTTTTAACCTTTCAACTAACCAGATTTTTATTGCTAAGATTTCAACATAAGTGAATTGCTGCTTTGTCTATTTTGGTGAAAGCAACATGCCATATGAATGGAGTGCATGTGTGTGTATGTATGCATATATACATGTGTTTAACTTCTGTGACAATCACTGAATAACTAATTACATTTACATTTTAAACTTCCATTCTGTGATTCTAATGTGAATAAGGACACTAAAAGACCACTTTGAAGAAGTATATGGAATATCTGTGTTATGATATTCAACAGATTATGTTTCTTCCAGAAAATAAAACATCAGAAGCTCCAAAAAAAGGATATAATTGCAAACTATTATAGTGGTAAGAAATGTAAATTTTATAGACTTTGCCTAATCTAGTCCAGGTAAGAAAGTATAACTTACATGCACCAAAGCTGCTTTATTTACATGCGTTCAACTTCATGATGTTAGTCTTTGACCTATCTATAGGAAACTGACTGATGACTCTATACTGAACTTCAGAGTCAAAGCATTCTATGATAGACATACTTTTTTCTGATAATGTGAATGTTACTTCCTTTTGCATTATTATTATTGCTTAATATTTAGTTGTGGCAATCATCTGATCTCTTTTCCTGATGTATTTATTTTCCTTCATTCTGTATGAGGTTTTAGTTTCTAGTCATTATCTTAAAAATTGTTATTCATTGGATGTTTTTAAATTTTAAGCCCCTTTAATTTTGGAAGGGCAAAAGGTGGAAAACCAAATAAACACATGTATATATTAGTCAAAATAGTTGAATGCGAAAATTAAAATAATTTGAATATTATCATGAATATTGAAATAATAGCTAGAATATGAATAGTAAAATAATAATAGCTAAAGTATTATATAACTATTTTCACTACTTAAAAAAGGATGTTTGTTCATTTTCGTATTATTTGCAAAGAGGCTGAGGATATGGGTCTTCCTAATCAGCCTTTTAAATAACATTATCTGAATTGTATCAGGAAAAGTGAGAAATTATAGGGGAAGTATACAGCATAATTCTCTATGACTGACCCTGTTCCAGTAGCATTTGCAATTTAACTTTGAAATACAAGTGACACAAATAATGAAATCAGAAAATTATAATAATTTATATATGAGAAATAATTACTGCAGTGGCAGACAAAAATAATTATATAATCACTTAACAATTATGAAAATAAGATTTATGCAGAAAGGGTTTAGTTTAGGGAAATTAACCTTAATATCTATTGATACCATTTGGATATAACTGAGATGTAGAAGATGACTGAAAGGTTTTTGGAACATTATTGATATCCTACAATGTTTTTAATCTGCCTGTTTATGTTAAGGCCAATCAGTGTCAGAGTGGCTGTCTCCAAGTCACTGTAAAAGAAGCTATTGCGGCCGGACGCGGTGGCTCACGCCTGTAATCCTAGCACTCTGGGAGGCCGAGGCGGGCGGATCGCTCAAGGTCAGGAGTTCAAAACCAGCCTGAGCAAGACAGAGACCTCGTCTCTACTATAAATAGAAAGAAATTAATTGGCCAACTAAAAAAAATATATAGAAAAAATTAGCCGGGCATGGTGGCACATGCCTGTAGTCCCAGCTACTTGTGAGGCTGAGGCAGAAGGATTGCTTGAGCCCAGGTGTTTGAGGTTGCTGTGAGCTTGGCTGATGCCACGGCTCTCTAGCCCGGGCAAAAGTTTGAGACTCTGTCAAAAAAAAAAAAAAAGAAGCTATTGCTAAACACCAATACATGACTATCATCTCACTATTGTATGAGTTTCTTACCCCTATACTGAGGTTTTGCTCTCTATTTTCTCCTCCCTTTAGTGACATAACATCAAATTCTTTAGTTTCAACATATTCCATAATAATATATCTGACTATAGAATTGTATATAGGTATTATATGTATGCAAAATAGTCATATGTACATACACACAAGACTCACAATACTTATGCAAATATTAGGGGAAAGTAGGAGATTCTTTAAAATACATTTTGAAAAGCAAGGTAAAGAAGGCAGAGGCAATATAAATAGTGGAGAAATATTCATTCAGTTTCAACTACAAAGAGCAAAAACCAGACAATGTATTTTATTGAATCTAAAAATCATTAGTTTTAAGATAAACAGTTTTTTGAACCACCAAGAAAAAAAATTGCTTCCAAGTACACTATGATACATTATTGATTAGAAGATGCATCCTGATTTCAGCAACATTAACATGTGAAAGAAAAGTTTATATCTCAGAATCGACGAAATATGTACTTAATGTGGTTTATTGTTCCTCTATTTTGAGTGACATCTCCTTTTTAAAATGCCCGTTCTTAAGATTAATAGTTTAGATTAATATTAAAGTTAAGTTTTATCTCCAAGTAACTGAAATGGTAAATGAGAGTGTTAATAGGCTGCAAAGATTCTTTTCTTACTGCTGAGTTACTGCTGTAGTCTAAAATGTATCTAGTGCCCCATTTATAAGGAAAAGGTTTCCCCTTCAAATGAACAAGTCATAGATTTGATACAAAGGAGTTTTTATTATTCAGTGTCAGGAGCCTCATGGGTTCAGGCATCTGAGTTAATAATGAAGAATTAGGAACTTATTGTCTATTTTTTGTTTCTACTAATGTTTGAAGTATAAGCCTCTATTATTAGACTAATTTCTTCCTCCAAAATACAGCCCATCAATAAACTCCTTATTCAGTCTTCAAAATAAATACATCTACCTTGCTCAAATTAGTGGGACTCTTAGGCAGTTGAACTTTTTCTTTTAAATTCCTAGGGTGTTTTTTTTTTTTTTGTTTTGGTTATCTATTACATAATTAAATAGTGCAACCTAGTATCTCACTATGGTACAAATACAGATTTCAGGCACAACTACTATTCCTTTTCTAATCAATGCTAAATACTGGTTTTAACACTTAAAAGGTAAAATGGTCAAAGTCTATAAAAGGTTTTCGGTACACCTAATCAATAGCATGACAGGCATGAATTTAGTGATATCTTTGAGTTATGAACCTAATTTTTAAATTATAGTATGGATCTTGGGTTATTAATGCTTCTTTAAACTATAGTACAGATACCAGGTTATTAATTTTTCTTTCCCAGATTATTAATGCTTCTTTTAAAGTGGGTTTTAAAAAAGGTGAAAATCCAATTCTAATGAATGTGAAAGTGGAATAAGTTTTTCTGCATGTTGTTCCTTTAAAACTTATATCTTAAAAATATGAAATAGCTATCCAATAAATTGGATCTGTGCCTACCAGCTAAATATAGCCAACTCTAGGATGAGCTTCCTTTTCTGACCTGATGAAATAGTGTTATAATGATGCCAACAGCTTGATTGAGACAGCTGCTATTTGAGGTACACAGTAAAGGGCATAAAACTAGCAACTGTTCTCAGACCTCAGCACCTTGTCTGTTGGACATTATAAGAGAAGAGAACACCATATGTGAGCTGTAACACAGTGGCTGCCATGGAAACCATTTACTTGAGTTAAGATATAATGTTATGCTCAGAACTTTTATAATAAAGTAATTTTAAAATCCTCCATTTAAAATTAATTTTTGATTTTTTTTTAAAAGTCAGCAATCAATATTACTATTTCCTATATTAATTAATATCAGATTTCATTTCTGTGCCTCAATTTTCTCATCCAAAGGGAAAATTATACCAGCCACACCCACTTCTTAGTGTTGTTATATCAAATAAGATAATGTATTGGAAAGTACTTTACATTCCTGCCATAAGGCAATATGTAGGAAACAACACAATTAAGTTGCATAAAATAAGAAGTTGCACGTTTTCAAGGTTAATGAACTGACTGTGTGAGCCTGAGGATTCAAATCTGTCCATTTCTTGTTTGTGACTTATGGACACCTGTTGGTAGTTGTGTCTTTCGGTTTAAATATTAATAGTGGGAGAAACTCTGGGTTCAATGGTGGTTGGAAATTCTAGGACCACAGCAGGGAGGGATTCCTGGTGTTGATGTTTGGTCCCATTCATATTGATGATATTAGGGACAGACAGTAGCGGGAATAGGAGATGTAATTTATACCTCCTCATCTCCTGCTGCTGTTTCTCTTCTCCATCTTACTCTTCCCCTTCTGCTCATCCCCACTCCAGAAGGTAAGAGGTTTAGCCTATTACAGTTGGGGAATACAAGGTGAGTGAGTGAAAGACAGGAGTCATTCCACAGTCAACAAGTGGATTATATATCAAAATCAGAATAATTTTGAATATTCTGGCTTATTTCTCTTTTCATGCATTTTATTTTTAATTTTTTCATTTTTATTGATCTTTTTAAACATAAATTTTATTGTGTATATTTAAGGTATACAACATGATGTTATGGGATACATATAGATAGCAAAAAGGTTACTATGTGAGGCAAATGAACATTTCCATTATCTCACATAGTTACCCTTTCTTTTAGTTTTTATGGCAAGAGCAGCTAAACATGACTCACTTACATTACAATTGTATTACCTATAGTCCTCACGTTGTACATCAGTTCTCTAGACTAGTTTATCACACATATCTGCTACTTTGTATCCTCTGACCTACATCTTCCTATTCCCCCACCCCTATCCATTCCTGGCAACCATGGCTTTGTTCTCTATCTCTGTATATTAGGATTTTTTTTTCCAGATTGCACATATAAGTGAGATTATGCAATATTTTTCTTTCTGTGCCTTGCTGATTTCACTCAGCATAATGCCCTTCAGGCTTACTCATGTGGCAAATGGCAAGATCTAGTTCTTTTTTAGGGATGAATAATATTCCATTGTATATAGATGCTCCTTGACTTACAATGGGGTTACATCCCAATAAACACATTGTAAGTTGAAAATATTGTAAATGGAAACTGTATTTAATATACCTAACCTACTGAACATCATAGCTTAGCCTAGCCTACCTTAAACATGACCAGAACACTTACATTAGCCTACAGTTGGGCAGAATCATCTAAGACAAAGCCTATTTCATAGTAAAGTGTTGAATATCTCATGTAATTTATTGAACACTGTACTAAAGTGAAAAACAGAATTGTTATATGAGTACTGGAAGTTAAGTTTTACTGACTACGTATCTCTCACATCATAGCAAATTTGAAAAATCGCAAGTCGAACCATCAGAAGTTAGGGACCATCTGTTTGTGTGTCAGTTTCTTTATCCATTTGTCCATCAGCGGACACTGAGGTTGTTTCCATTTATTGGCTACTGTGAATAACGCTTCAGTGAACATAGGAGTGCAGATATCTTATGAGACGGCGATCACATTTCCTTTGGGTACATATATGCTTTTTAAACTACAAAGTAATATGAATAAAGTATTATGATCACTGTCTAAAAAGATGTAAACACTTCTGTAATACATTTCATCTAAAACACATAGCCATTAAAAAACACTGTCTTTGCATGTTAACCGTTACATTTTTTATTAGTGGAATTTGAGAACCGGCATTTTCATGTGTTAAAATTTAATAAATCGAAATTGGGGAAGCCAGAAAGTTGACGTAATTGCTAATTGAAGGAAAAGTCATCTAAATTGGCTTGAGAATTTTCCTCATCATAGTTTCTTTTGTGTCCATCGTTGCTCCTAACTATTATAACATAAGAATATGCACAGCAACATAGTGTAAAAGCATCAACAAAAGTAAAATGCTAAGAAAACTAGAAAGAGAATTTTAAAGAAATCAAACAAATTGTGTTGGAGTAATATGGGTTAGTGGCAAAGAATATAGACTCTGGAGCCAGGTTGCCTGGATCCATATCCTGGCTTTGTCAATTACCAGTTATGTAACCTTGATCAAATCACTTAAATTCTTTGTGTCTCAGTTTCCTCATCTGTAAAATGGATACAAGATGTTTACTTCATAGAGATGTTACAATAAATATTTCAGAGTATAAGAAAAACTAAATTGACATAAATTTATAATTATATAAAATTTTACAATGTTTATCTTTAAATTGATTTTAAAGTGAATATTCTATGACTATCATTTTCCTCTACACATGCTCTGAATTTTATATTGGGGGAAGTTGGCACAGAGAGACAAACTATATTTAGTGACTCCCCTTCCTCTAAATATCTCTTAAAATTTAGAATTTCTTCTGATCAGTAAAAGGGTGGACAAAATGTCTTACACCAGCTTTGATAATTCCTTGCATATAAAAAACTCTTTATAGGCTTGAAAATAAAATCAACTTATCTTTTACAATTTCTCAAATCTACTGTATTAGTTAGTGGTTGCTAACTGTATGACAACTGGATCCACAAATGTAAAAGTGTCTTAAACAAAACAGTGAGTTTCTTTCTGACTCCTGGGTGAATGAATTGGCTGGTATGATAGTCTGTCTTAGACAGTCACGTGAGGTCCAGAAATGACGATGCCCTGGTGCCTGCGTCCATTCCAGCCAGCCAGAAAGGAAAGAATCCCTGGAAGAGCCCTACCTGGGCAGTATTTATGGGTCCATCACTTCCATTCACATTCTGTTAGCTAAAATTCCATTATTTGCCTTCACCTAACTGCAGAGGATACTGGAATATTTATTCCCTGGTGAGCAACAACTGTGCTCAATAGAACAGGAAACATATATTCAACAGACAGTGCAACATCTCTCAGACATCTACATGCCAAGATTTTACATATTTTGAGGGCCTTATACAGTGTTTTACAAATTTATCGATTGGTTATTAGCATATAAAATTCTGTAGATTTCATAAGCCAGGTTTCAAAATTCTATCTTCTCTTGAAAAATCAGATGATCTGGCAAAACTGGGTCCATATTTCCACTGGGCACCAACTGCTTGGAGCAGAGCAGCAGCTGCCTGTGTGGTCCCTAGTCTGCTATATGGAGCACATGACCAGCTCTACTCATAAATTTACCTTCCTGAAGTAGGCACTAGATTTGTGACCCTTGGCAGATCAGGAGATGAGAAACTTGATTCCAGAAACCTGGGAAATTCTAAATTTCAAAGGCTAGTCGGAGGAAGGAAAGTCACTTATTGTGGTTTGCCTTTCTGTGCCAACTGCTCTAAATATAAAATTCAGAGCACATATAGAAAAAAATACGTATATAATGTCCACTTTAAAATTAATTTAAATAGAAATGCATTTAAATGTAGAATGAGAGGAGAAAAGGAAGTGAAAGAGCAGAGAAACAGGTGAGGACAGAGACAGGGTTAGGGATAAGCAGAAATTTTAAAAAGTAGAACAAGTAAGAGAGAAACTAACTTTTTCAAAGTAAATTAAGATGTTGACTGAGAGCAATCAAAGACTTTTAGGGAATTGAACAGATAGCCATTTTCATATTTCGTATATTTAGAAATGTTTATCTAGCAAGAGATACTATAATGATTAAGATATTAATAACATGTAAAGACAACTGAGATTTATGGTGTACTCACTCTTTGCTAGTACTGTGCTAAGGACTCTATACGGATTGTTTCATTTGCTCATTTGAGAACTATGGGCTTAAAATCAATGAAAAAGTGATGATTGGTTGCCTACATGACATCAGGCATCCCTTGAAAGGCAGGAGATGTCCAGTGAGTTACTAAAAGTCCCACCTCTGGGAGGGAAGCTTAAACAATTTCAATAAATTCTCCACTGGACACCCTGATAGACAAGCAAAGAGAACAGAAAAGTAGGAGAAATTCTAAAGTTTGCTTCATAATTTATTACATAATATTACTTTTTAATAGATTGACCTTGAAAAATGTTTTGTTGAGTTGAATATTACAATTTATTTGTTTTTTCTTGTAATGTCTTCTAACTTCCTGTAGGGAGGGTAGAAAGCTAATAAGATTCTAATGTAGAAAATCAACACAGATGTCATCACTGTTAGGTATTGTTTTCAAAGACAATATTCTTCAAATCAGAAGTTCAGAAATGTGATGCCTCTACCTATTCAGCATTTTTTTTCAACAAGTGGTTTTCCTTTATACTGGACAAATTTTACTTATTTAAAGTATTTGTTATTTTCTAGAGCTATGAAGGCATATGCATGATTAATGTAAGAGTGTGATTTTAGATTTAATATTGGGAAACAAAAGAAGAACTTGAAATTTAGATAGAAATCCCAAAATCAGTTTTGTTTTTCTCCAAGGAAGTTGGCTGCTTTTTTCTTCTAAATGTTTCGAATATAAATTCTCTCCAGTAACTTCAAAAACAAGTGATTAGTCTGACATTGTTTTCTTGCTGAATAATAAGCAAGATACTAAGCTGGTGGAAATTTTCTATAGTAACTAGTCTATTTATAAACAAAAGAATAAGAGGGAAATTGAGATAATGTTTCCAGCAGCAATAATTTCATGTTATTAAAGCATTAGAAAGCATATTCAACTAGATAGTCTTGAGAAATTAGGTATTAGATAATCAAATAGACCCATAATGCTATTTTTTACTTAGCTTGAGTGGCAGCTTTAAGGTTAAAAAAAGACTCTTGCCTTGTTGTATTTAAGAACTATCAAATTATTTCATTATTCACCTCAGAATCTTCCAAGTATCCTTTCTTCTTTTCTAAAAATTTTAATCAAATTTAGCACATCAGGGATTGAATTGTCTTCTCTGGAAAATAATGCTACATTAGATTTTTAAAGTATCCTTTAAAGTTGAAACTGTGATATGTTCATTTATCCTGACAAATTTTTAAAAAATGTTTGTATCCCCATAATACTCTGAAATTCAAAAAAAAAAAAAAAAGAAAAGAAAAGAAAAGAAAAAGAAAAGAAATGAATAAATTGAATAAAAAAATAAAGTTGAAGGCATCCTATAAAGTTAAGGCATCCTGTAAAAATAAAAACCTTAATCTGGCTTCTGTTTTTTTGTTTTGGTTTGGTTTTTTTGTTTTACAATAAAAGCTTTCATTTTTATTTGTGTTGAAATATTTACCATTGTTAAAATAGTTTTGTAACAGATAATCCCAAAGTATATCTCATCCTCATTATTTTTTACCACATATAAATAATACCTTTACAAATATGGAACTGCATTTCATGAAAATATACTTTGAATTCCATTAGTTCTCTGTTATGAAAGAAGATCTTTGTCTGTTCTCCCATTTTTTTAATTCAATCTATAAGCCATTGTGTTTTTATCATTTCACCAATCCATGGCATGCCTTCATTATGTATACCCCCCACATGCTTTGAAGGTGTTGAAGATGTTTCACAGCACTCTCCTGCAAAGCAGGGTTCATTGGCAGGGCAGGGGACATGTGGAGTCGTTGCTCCCGAAGGCCCAGCAGTGGACTGTGGAGACTGGCCATTGTTTCTACTAAGGATCATTGCTGTAGTTGAGAATCAAACATGGCAAAGAAAAGAGAATGGGCAGCTACATCAATCAAAGAGCCCGCAACCCCTCTTGTGAATATGCGAGGATGGATGGCACAGAGGTAAAGCATCTTGACAGTGGCCGCTCACAGCCTCTCCCATTCTGCTCCCACCAAAACACCCAAATGACAGAAAGAACATAAACACCAACACCCAGCCTCCAGCCAGCTTCTAACAGGAGAATTCAAACGGACACCAGAGGAGTAAGGCAGCTAATCTGTGTCCATGTTCAGTATTTAATAACAAATGACAGACTCAGGTAGAAATAATCTCATTTAAAAATTAGTAAAGGAAACGGCACTCTCTATGCAGAAAGTATGGAGCATAAAGAAAAGCTGTGCTATATTTGCTTGATAAAAAGCATATGTTCAAAGAAGATTCCTCCCCCACCCCAGATAACAGAAGAAAGATTGGATGACTTCACTTTCTTAAAGGAAATTAAAGAAAATATTAACTCTATGAAGTAGAGGATAACAATAAGATAACAAAGTATAGTCTGGAACAAAAGAGAAGTTAGCATGAAATAAATTAAGGGAAACAATGACATTGATGATCTTAAAACTGCATTGGAAGCAGGAGAGAGAAGTCGCAAAGTAAAAGCCTCTGGATGGAGGACAGACTTGAATATCAAACCATTCAATTAATGTGATTGAATAGATGATAATCACAATTGCAGAAAATAATAGAAACCCATCTTTGATATAATAGCTATCCTTGAATATGAAAAAAGAACACATGTAACAGACAAAAATTCAAAGATAAAATAGAATAAACCATTCCTAAATTGAATGAGGACCCAAAAATATAGATTAATAGGGCTTATCATATGGAGAAAACTGTATTAAAGAACAACCAATATTCAAAAATGTCTTAGTGAATTTATTGAATTTTAAGAATAAGGAAAGAATATTTCAAATATCTAGACACTGAGAGGAGATCACCTATATGAAAAACAATTAGTCTAGCTTTAAATTTTCAATAAAAATAGATGTCAGATGCAAGTGAAGCAATTTGTACAGAATGTGCATGTGATAGGGGTCCATCCAGCCCTGTCAATGCAAAGACAGCACAGAGACTGTCGACTAAGTGAACATTCAGCACTACAGAATCCATTTACCTTTCCTGATAAATCTACTTGAGTATATAATTTAGTGCAATGAAAAATAAAAGATAAACTTCATTAAAGTTCTGATACATTTAAACACAGAATTACAGCTAAATGGTTATGGTATAAGTTAGATACATAATTTTGTGTGTGTGTGTGTGTGTGTGTGTGTGTATAAAAAACTTGCAAAGAGTAAAAGCTGCACATGATAACAATGTCACAGAGAACAAAACCCTAGAGTATAGAGTGAAAATCCCCCAGAAGGAAAGCAATGAAAATTGGCAAGGTAAAATATTCTAATTGACTGACACCTCATTAAGGAGATGCATTAGATAACTATTGTGATATAGCGAATATATAAATTGAAAATTGTAAGTTTAAAGACTTTAAAGATGGAATTATATGCTTTCTAAACTATAAAGCAGAAAATAAGCAAAATAAACCCTTTTTAAATATTGGGAAAGGAAATAATAAAAAATGATAAAGAAAATATTATTAAATCATAATACCAAACAAATTGTCTAATAATAACTGTTCTAGTAAAAAATGAAAATTAAAAAGACACTGATAAAATTGATTGGCCTAGAAAGGGGTAGCCTCGCTGTATGTACCTGACCTGTGATCGGCTTTGAAGATAAATAAATAAATAAATAAACCACAAAATGAAGTTCTAGGCATACACACACACATACATATACCAAGTAAATGTGAACTCAAGTCTCACAATGTCAATATCAAAGATAGTTACATATGGCAATTTTATATTAATGATGGTTTAAATTCACAATGGAACTGTGAATCTTTATGCTTCTGAAAATACTGTATAAAATATGTAGAGCAAAGATCTTCAGAAATACAAAGGGAAATAAGATACAGTACTGTTGGATTATCTATTTTTAATTTTTTCAATCTTGGACAGACAAGACAAAAAGAAGGCAAAATATAAGACACTGATAATAATTCCGTATATATGTATTATTAAAATACATACATTATATAGAATGAGCTTTCTTTTCAGTCATCATTTTATGAATTGATGCTTCTAAGTCAATAAATCTATCTCAATAAATTCCCCAAAGCAGAAAGTATATGTAGACCACACACTTCAAATACAATGCTTTATAACCAGAAATAAATAACAAAGTAGAAAAACAAAAATCCAAACAAAATGTATTTTTAAAAACTTTATCAGAATTCCACTTCTGACATACTGATGTAAGCCATCACAGACAAACCCTGACACTGATAACAAACATAAACTCTGGACAAAATACCAAAAAGTAAACAACAAAACACTATCTAATAATTCTGATGAATAAACCAAAGCAGGCAGATAGGGAGAGGAATCTAAACTCAAAGACATGGCAGGTACAGAAGTGATTGTTTAATTGTTTGCCACTTAGCCTTGAAAGCAGACTAAAACTGATAAAATCTCTCTGCCAGAGGAATGTACGAGGGAAGGGAGGCGGTGCAAACATGGCCAACCTCCTGATCGGCGTGGGGAATCCTGGAGAGGAGAAAGCAAGAGGAAGGGCTCCCCTAATTCTGTGTATGAACACTGTACTCATCTTAGGGTGACACCCATACGCATGAGACAGAGTATGAATTTAAAGTGAGTTCAAACCACCAGGCTGTGCATTTTTTCAATGAAATTTTTCAGGCTCAGAAATGGCATAGGCAGACAACTGGGCTGCAAGAGATTGCAACCAATATGACTCGGTAAACAAATGAATATGAGAGGAATATGGAAGACCAGAGTCTAAGACAATTCCTGGGATTTGCTTTGTGTGATCAGGTAGACAGTGGAATGGAGATGACAGAAAGATTTCTTTTGCAGAATTGTTAGGTTTGAGATGCCTGTGAGATAGTCAAGTGGAGATTTCTAATACTGGTAGCTGAAGAAAAAATACACATATATAGCTCATGAGAAAGATCACTAGAGGTGTAAATTTGGGAGCCACCAAATATAGTGTATAATTGGAACTATGAAGACATAGAAATTTCCCAGGAAATGTGTCTTATGTTAGTGAGCATCCTTACTTACGACCCAAAGTGTTGTCAGAGTATGTTTTATTCATGCATTCACGTAGTCACTCAATAATTCACTCAAGCACATGTGCCCTTTGTGTTCTAAGCACTGTAGTAGGCACTAAATATATGATTGTAAACTCTTAGCCAAATGTATTTTATACTCCCCTCAAATAAGTTATGGGAATGTTTAGTTAACAAACAAAGTTCTATGATCAGAATTGCTCTTTTCTTGCATTAATTTTTTATTGCTGCATAACAAATTAATACACATTTAGTGGCTTAAAGCAATGCTACATTTTACCTCACAACTTCTGTGGGTCAGGAATGTATACGCATCAAAGCTGGGACTTCTACTCAGGGTATCACAAAGCTGCCATTAAGGTGTTCGCGGGGGTGCATTCTCATCCTGAGGGTTGAATGGGAAAAGATCCTCTTTCATGCTAACTTGGGGTGTTGGCAGATTTTATTTCTCTGCAGTTGCAGGACTAAAGGCCCCACTTCTTACTAGCTGTCAGCTTAAGACTGGCCTCAGTTTCTAGAGGCTACCGGCAGTTCCTAGAGGCTGGCTGCAGCTCCTTGCCACTTGGTATTTCCAATATGGAGGCTTAATTCCTCAAGTCAGCAGGGAGAATTTTAGAGAATCTGCTAGCAAGACGGCATCTTATACAATGTTACATAATCATGGAAGTGACATGTTATTACCTTTCCCATATTTTATTGGTTAGAAGTGAGTCACAGGTCCCACCCATACTCATGGAAGGAAACACAAGCACATGAACACTCATGGGGGGGCCCTTAGAGTCTGTCTACCCAAGTTCCTTTAGATCACACTGTGTGTATCCCTAAGGAAAATGCATACATACAGTATGCCTTAGGTCCCAACATTTTGGCCTGAAAACACTGGTGTTCCAAAAACTCATTTTGAGAAATGCTAGCCCAGGAGGAAGTAAGACACATATACAACAAATACGTTTGAATTCCTATTCATTTTCATGTGTTTCTCCTTCCCTCCTGCTTTTCCTTTATACACACAGAAATCTTATTAATGTGACTTTATTAAAGGTCAAATCATACTAAGTCAAATGTCATTATAAAAAAGTTGTTCTTCCAGCTGCTCAGTGGAATCATTGCTTCTTATCACTATAATTGAGTTTACTCCCACTTTTTGATGTTATTATGACATTAAGCATAAGAACTTCAGTTTCATGAGCTTGCATGGACAATTTGTCATATTTTTTTCATAAAGACTATTTTGTTGTGAATGGATGAGATTTGTATCCCAAGAGGCTCCATTTTTCCTTGAGATTCTGTCCATAGCTTTCCACTAGGGCTCAGCCAGACATCCTGGACCATTCTGGGGAGTGAGTATCACACTGTTCTCTGCTTTTCCAGAAGCAGTGATCCTTGTTCTTCTTCATCCTCCCCAACAAGTCAATTCATATTAATAGACTCACATAGTCTCTGGCTCAACCTGCTCAATAGACTCACTCAGAGAGTTTAAGTATGACTTTAGTCTCCCCTGATAGTCCCTCTACACTTTTCTACCACCTTTGACAACTTTGACATTTTGAATGAGAATATAGCTTCTGTAGAGAATTCCACATTATGCCACAATGAAGAAAGAGGTTAGAGATATATAACATCTATGAGAAATGTAACATCTATAAGAAATGGCCCCAGATCCAGAGAGTTGAGAAGGTATATTGGGAATGATAGCCTATGTAGGAGAACCAATGTTAGACTGGACTGGGGGGTGGAGATGGTGTTAGAAAAACGCTGATAAACCTCTCTTTTCTCATTTTGTTACCAAAAACTTGGCACTTTCCTCGAGGCCACATCCGAAGAGTGAGAACAAATGGTTTGGGGAGAAGGAAAAAGAAGTTTATAACTTTGCCAGCAAAGGAGAAAAAATGATAGACCTTCTCATCTCAAACTCCAAATTCCCTGAACATTAGCATAAATATAAAGCTTTTGAAGGGAGGGCTTCTCAGTTCTAGGCTATTGTGGTTACTTATTCTAATTGTCCCATCTCTGCCAAAGGCAAAGGCCCACTTGGGTCTACCTGAGGGGATGGCATCAGCATGGGATGCAAGAACAAAAGGCCTTCTCCCTGTTCTCCCAACCACTGGCCTGATGTAGGGATGCAGGTTTCAGTTCTCAAAAAGAGTGGGAGAAGTTTTCAAGAGACAGAGAATATTTTTGCCATTTTGTTTTTCAGGCCATTCCCTGTTATAATTTCAGGAAGTTAGAATTTGGTAGTTTACAAATTAGGTTCTCTGAAGACCTAAGGTTCAGAAAATTTTCTCAAGATTGCTTCAAGGGACAATTTGGAGATTGAACTAGACCACCCCATCCTCACAGCCAGAGCAGCATAAGACAACATAAGATTTAGAGTGTTATTAGATGATTTCCAAGCAGAAATTGCAATGGATAAAGTTAAACAGGAAAGGACGACTTTATTCAAACTATTGCAACAGCAGAGAGAGACTGAACTCAACCCCACTAAAACAGAGGCAGAAAGGGTTTTAAGCACTGATGTGAGTTAGTGGAAAAGTACAAGAGGACAACCACCTTCCTTCTCCAACCCTTTAGCAGAGTGGTTGATCCATGGGATCCATGAGCAAATCAAGTTATTCCTAAATTTGCAAATGTTCTTCTCTGTGATTAGGCCATCTGTGTTTGCTAATTGGAAACCATTGAAGTTAGGCTTCTACTACCCATGGAGACTGGGAGATAAGGGTGTTATATCCTTTCTTGTTTACATTTTAAAGAGTTAGTTCCTATTTCTTTAAGAAAGACATTTCTGGATTGTCAAACTGGCAAGAGGCTTTTTAAAAGATTTACATCTCAAAGGGGCAGAGGAAGAATTTAAAATTTATAAGGTTTCTAAAGTGAACACTCTAAGAAAATGGAGGTTAGGGCCTAGAGTTAGAAAGAAACTTATGGGAAATTTAGGAAAGCTAAAGGAAATGTTGAAGCTGTCTTGGTCAATTAGCTAGGACTGTAGGAAATAATGGATCCTGATCCAAATCAGGATAACCTCTTCCCACCTGCTCCTATAAGGAATGGTCATTAAATAAAGCAAAAGAGTTTAATTTTTAGCAAGGCTTTTCCCTTAAAGTATAATGCAGAACATGGATAAAGTAGGTTGGAGCATAAGGCTTCATTCTTTCCCTTAAGCCCAAATCCAAACTTTCCACACTCCAGGAAGGAAGGGAGAAAGTGATGAGAAGTGAATGTTCAAGAGCTGCCCAAATGACTTATTCTTGCAGGAGATGCTGAAGCTCAGGAAATTTCACCTCAAAATATGACTCCTTGGTATAAAGAGTATTTTGAATTAAAGGCCCTTAGAAATCAATGGGCCCTTGGAAGGGGCTTTCCCTCTATCTGCATAACCAGACAGAGTCATCAAAAGAACAATGGACTTCCTTTCCTTCTCTGTTATATTGAAGGAAAGAAAATCAAGAATACAACCAGACCTGGCCCAAATCATTTTAAAAATAACACCTGTCTCTCATGTTAATTTACAAGTCAATCTGTTTCCCCCCCATCCATTCATTCTCCCAAGTATCTATTCATTCATCCTCCTCAGTGACCATTTATTCTCCCTAAACAGAATTATCTATATTCCTCATGTCCTCCTCCCCTCTAAAAGGAGAATATAAAAATATCGGGATCCCACTGAGATATTGGCCAATCGCTCTATGATTCTTCCCATGCATGCAGTAAATAAACCTCTTCCTCTTATTAACCTGCCTTAATTGTGAGTTGGTCTTTGAGAGAACTTTTTGAGGAAAAGGGAAGTTTCCTCTTCAGCCCCCAATGCATAGTGAGAGAAGAGACAGAAGTGAGAGCACAACACATATTTGGTTCATTAATGACTTTGCTCATTAGCAAACATGCATTAATCTGCCCAATTGCATTAATAACTCTTCTTTCATAGGGAAGGTATAAAAGAGGGTGGAAGCAGAGTAATGAAGGAATCTTAAAACTTGCTATATATAGGACAAAATTTTATTTCATTATTACCTCTGCCGCTAAAAACAAAAATTAGAAAACCTGAGGCTGAAAGATCTCTAAGAACTCTTTCAGTTCAAATCCATCATGCGATATTTATCTATGTCTAAATCTATCCATGTATCTCAATCTGTTTAATATTGCTTAAAATATTACACATTAAACATTAAAAATATTAAATTTTCCCTTGTCTACGTAAAGAATGGACAGACCCACCAAGGAAACAATTATTTTTCCTTCCCCTCCTCCTGCTGTCTCACTCACTGCTCTACCTCTCCCAAGGCACAAAATGAAGTTGTTCTCTGAAGTTCCCTTATCTGATTAAAGTCTAGACCTACCAAAAAGAAAACAGTTACCTCTGGTCCCTTCTCTGAGTTTTTATTAACTGAACACTTACACAAGAAGGAAGACTAAGGTTGTCTTAGGTTGACAAGATAAGGCTGTCAACAAACTGGGACAAACTTATGTTACAAACCATTGTCTGCTCTGCAGAATCAACAGACTTTGCCCCAGGCCATTGTACATTCTTCAAGTCCATTGAACTCCCCTAAGAATAATTTAATATCCGCCTAAAGTCATTCATACTTCCCAACCTCCCTTGGACAAAGAAGTAGGGTATATAACCAACCACCTGTACCCACTGGGATATTTGATAATCATTCTCCTATGATTCTCCCATACTATGAACATTAATAAATTTGTATGCCTTTTCTCCAATTAATCTATGTTTTGTGAATTGGTTTTTCAGCAAACCTTCAGAGGGCGAAGGGGAAGTTTTTCCTTTGGCCCCTACAAGAGTTTATGATTATGTAAGAGAATTAAGCAAGATTAACACAGTGCTAAGCAGAGATCAAGTGCTGTCAGTATTTATTATTATTTATAGTCTGCAGTTTATAAAAAGTCTACAAATCCATTACCAAAAAAATTTGACCTCATTTTCCAATGTTATTTGACTTTACTTCTTGCAAATCAGAAAAATAAGTTTTTATACTTATTTAGTATTTTTGTATCTATATTTTTCTCTTCTGCTTATTATGAGTCATTCTAATTGTATTTATCATTGTCAATGAATTATAATGACCAATTGCCTAGCTATAACAAGATATACCTGTATAGAGATACACTATTTTGATCTTTTTTTTTTTTCTTTTCTGAGATAGTTTCTTGCTCTTTCACCTATGCTGGAGTGCAGTGGTACTATCATAACTCATTATAATCTTGAACTCCTGGTCTCAAGGGATCCTCCTGCCTCAACCACACCATACCTGGGACTATAGGCATATGCCAGAAGGCCTGGCTAATTTTTTTTTTATAGAGATAGGGTCTCACTATGTTGCCCAGGCTGGTCTCTAACTCTTGGCCTCAAGCAATCCTCCCACCTCAGCCTCCCAAAGCGCTGGGATTACAGGTGTGAGCCACTGTACCCAGCCCCATTTTGATCTTAATTACCTGAATTCAGGTTTAACCCTAATATAATTGTTAATCTTCACTGAAATTTTCACTACTTTTAAGATTTTCTTGGTTGACTAAAAGGAATGCCACATTGATAGAATAAAAGCATAGTTTTGGGTTCATGTTTCATTCTTTTTATTTATGTTACTGGCAATAGCATTTTCAAATTCAAATATATCACTATGTCTTGATATATGGAATGTTATACAATGTTTAAAACCTTGAGACACAATTGATTTATTTGAATGTTAATCAAAGAGATAGGTTGGATCACTGGGATGCTTCATAGATCTTACTGAGTTGTTTTCACAATTTAGCTTCATTATTTTATTTAAAGTAATTCCCTAGAATACTATAAACAACCAAATTTAAGATAAGCATACAATATTTGAGGCCGAAGAAAAAATAATAGTTTTTTGGCCTCATTTTATAATAGAGTCCAATCTACCTTATTTTTTCTCCCTAATGATGTTATTATTACCCTTTGTGTTTTGCAATAGGTTAGTTTGTCCCAATTCTTTAACTCACTAATGTGAAATTTATTCTAAGTTTATTTTCCCAGTTCTTTCATTCTGCAACCCTCCCTTATACCATCCCACAACCTAGCACCAAATGCAAAAGCTAATATATGACCTCTTTTAGGTTATTACTAACGATATAAAATTAAACAAGAATGAGCCCAAAACATAAAATATGTGACTGCCACCTGAAATCAGTAACACCACAACACAAAAAGAGAAGTAGCCAGTATCTGGAGTGGCTACTGTGTGCTCAACCCCTCCTGGAATGGTTCTGCAGCCTAGGGGCAGAACTTCAGCCCTAATGATACTAACCCATGACTCTGTCCTTTGACCATAGCTGACTGTTTCTGAGTAGATACCTGACCCTCATTGGGCTGATAATATTCCCTTTCTGAAAAAATAGAAACTTGGTGTGAAGAGACTCACATTAGAATCATTTAGAGTTGAGTTGTGTCAATGTTAGAGGCCTAGAGAGAAAGCATGAACTTCCAACCTCTACCTACCTCTGAGCAACCTATTATAAGTACTATGATTATTGTTATCAATTTTCTAACAGTTTTTGAGCACTAATGTGTCAGAGGCTATGCTAAGAGATTACTGAGCATTAGGTCATTTAATCCTATCAACAACTCTGTGAGGCAGGTGCACTCCTTCTGTATATTATACACATGAGGAAACCAGTTTAGTGAGGTTAAATAAATGGCAACATATTCCACAGCTAGTGAGTGATAGAAACACTAAACAAACCCAGAACCTATTTTTAGCCATTGAATTATATCTTCTCCCTCAGCAAATGTCCATTAAATGACTCCTAAGTGGTAGATGGATTTAAGAGAATGACAACACATACACATGCATGCTTGAAAATACTTGTGGTAACCCTGAATTTTCCATCCATGACACCCAGCTCTAAGAGGTTATTATGTAGATACAGGGAAAACAGTTTTATTCATCCAAATCTTTGATTTCCTTATATTTTTCTGAATTCTAGACATTAACAAAAAAGTGACTATTTAATACATCCCTACTTTGGATTCAATGAAAGCCACTTTCCCAAATACTAAACCACAGAACAGATTACAAAAGAAGAGACCAATCTGAGGATAAAGTTGAGATGCATGGTGGGAAATTAGGTGTACATACATATAACAATATCCTTCAGGGGAAATAAGGCACTTTGAAAATTACTACAGCACATCTCAAGGTAGAAAATAACAAAAAGTGTTATCTTGTTAAGATGTGATAGTCCATATGCTAGCTATAGTTTGAATAGCTTACATGAGTTATTTAAAAATACATGTCATTAGCTGCAAAGTTAATATATCTCTTAAGGCCAATAGAAAGCTAAAATTAAAGCTAAAGCAGTTTCCTTATTATATTGGGATTTAAATGCAAAAAATTAAAGGGACACAATATGCTTCAGTTTTTGGTCACTGACATTTGTTAGCTGTTGTAACAAAATTGCTTGTGATGGAGGCTAGTAAGTACAAATGATCTCTGGTTACTGGGATAATTTTCCCAGCTATTTATGTTATCATTCCAACTTTAGCAGCAGTTCCTAATACTTGAAACATTTGGACAAGAAAATTATAAGCTTTCCTGAGAAGTATTAGAAAGTAATAGCAGAAGAAAATTAATGGTCTTTAAGCATTTGCTCATTCAGCAATAGCCAAGTAATTAGAAAGCTGACAAAGCAAGACAGTGAGGCAGTGGGAGGGTTTATAGATGTGTATGTTTCACCTTAGTTTGTACATAAAATTGTGGCCAATAGCAACCATGCATCTGATTCAAAAATCCATGGTGAGAGGATAAATGCGATTCTATTATACTCATTTTCATAAAAATAAGCTTACCATATACAAAATTTGTCTATTCAATGGTCAAATCACGATACTGAGATTAAGTCCCTTATTCCAAGAACAAATAATGGTACAGATATTATTATCCCCATTTGCAAATACAAAATAAGATTAATTGCTTATCAATTGAAAAAAAAGACTAAAATGCTTTACCTCAGGGTAACCAACTTAATATTCTGAATAAGTGAAAAAAGACCTAAATATTCACTATTTCACATTAAATGATTATTTCTCTTTTCTCAATGTTTTCTATATGTATGGCACATATATTATTTAAAAGTTTAATAAAAAATTTTAAAAAGGGCCGGGCGCGGTGGCTCACGCGTGTTATCCTAGCACTCTGGGAGGCCGAGGCGGGCAGATCGCTCAAGGTCAGGAGTTCAAAACCAGCCTGAGCAAGAGTGAAACCCCATCTCTACTATAAATAGAAAGAAATTAATTGGCCAACTAAAGATATATATAGAAAAAAATGAGCCAGGCATGGTGGCACATGCCTGTAGTCCCGGCTACTCGGGAGGCTGAGGCAGAAGGATTGCTCGAGCCCAGGAGTTTGAGGTTGCTGTGAGCTAGGCTGACGCCACGGCACTCACTCTAGCCCGGGCAAGGGAGTGAGACTCTGTCTCAAAAAAAAAAAAATCTGTCCAAGGAATGAGAAAAGTAAACAGCAGCTGGTTTCATGTAAACAAAACATGAGAAAATAGGCACTAAAGAGCTAAAGTAATTTTTCTACATTAAGATAATTTTATTGAAATGTTCTTCCTAAAAATGTTTATTTAAGAGATGATGAAAAACTGTAGGCTAAAATTCATATGTGAGGAGTA
>CAUYRT010001908.1:0-40818 GCA_963574885.1 Lepilemur ruficaudatus
GATTTTCAGTGAATTTACCGAGGTGTACAGTTAATCACATGAACCAGTTTTTGAGGAATTTCTTTCGCCTATTGAGACTCCTAATTCCACTCCCCAGCTACTTTTCAAGCATATCCCACCCCTCCACAGTGTCCCCTCACATCGCTCAGACTTGGGTCTACACCCCACCCCCCAATTCCCCAGTGTTCGCTCCCACCCTTTGAGCACCATAGTGATAATCAGTCAGTACCAGACAACGTCATCTGGAAGAATAGATGAACAGTTTGTCCTTCAGTCCCTTGCCAAAATGATCTCTCTTTTTGCTTCAAAATAGAGGCTTTATTCACTCTTTTTCTACCACCACATTTGATCGAGCACCAGATCAAGTGGGAGGGGATTCAAGATAGGTAACGGGATGCTAATCAGGGACAGTAATAAAATTATAATAGCATCTATCTCAGTGCATAAGCATGATCCACTCGTGGTATAAAGAGATTCTACAACTTATAGGTTTAACGATTTTCTTAATCATGAGGTGCAAAACAAATTAATGCCCGGGACAGCTGTCTCCAGAGCATGCGCTCCCTCAGAACACACTGCTTCGCCTTTGGAGGAAGAGAGATGGGAGGTACAGTGGCGGGGGTAGTGGATTAAGACGTTGGTTGTTTGAGTGTACAGGTTACTCAAGGCTCAGGTTTCATATTTCAATTCTCTTTCTTCAAGGCTCGTGGTAGGATTGCTTTCTTCCAGCCCCTCAAAGCTAGCCATGCCCTTGTTACTTGCTTTGGTCAATCAAATGAGAGTTTAAATGGCATAAATCCCCTCTGGCCTGTACACAATTTGCCATATCTATTAATAATAACACCCAAAGCCCCCAAAAGTCTCCTAGACTGTGGATAGTCTTTAGCCTAGGTCCATGATTGAAGATGTTGAGAATTAGACCCCCAGCAAACCCACAGTGGACATATAGCATGAGATAGGAATTCAACTTTGTTGTTCCTGTAATATAACTTAAAATATCCTGACAGCTTGATAGTTAGAACTCAATTTAGGTTAGAAGAATATCCTTCCATTGATTAGCATCTTTTGTGTATAAATATTGCAGCAATAAATAATCCACCTGACTGGTTTTGCATTTAGTTTTATTTATCTACCTTGTTCACAAAGATACCATGACAGATCTTATTAGATATATATTAAGATCCAGATTTATAATTTCTTCAGATTTTCCTGGCACAAGTAATCTACCAATACTCTCAGAGAAAGAAAGAAGTCAAGTTATTTAAACAAAATTACATTAGGTCCCACTGATAAGTGATTGATCTTCTACATCAGTGACCTCTAGACACCAGGTCTTGATCAAGTCCCTGGATGGCAGGATTACAGTCATCTGAGTAATTTAACAATATACTGATTTCTAAAATTTTCTCTAGGTAATTTGTTTAAATGGATTAAAAGCATATCTGGGACTCTTTATGTTTTACAAGCACTAAAGAATGTTCAGTGTCAACCAGACTTGGAGTAACTGACTTAGGTCAGTGGTTCTTCACTACGTTAGCACATCAAAATGGATTGCTCACCTTTTCAAGCTAATAGGACTGGCGCATCGATGGAGGCTCTTATACACCAGGTGGTATAAGAGAATGTTCAGGTGAGTTAGGAAAGTGGATAAAGAATAGACATTTGAAAAAGTTTCTCAGGTAACTCTAAAATGATCTCTTCATTACGGACAAATGATCTAAGCACTCACAAACTATCAGTTTAATGGCGCAATTATACTGAAAAAAGTAATTAACTATAAACAAGAGAATGTGTGCTTGTTCGGAAGAAATATATTCATTTTAGAATACTTTATTGCTTACAGAATTTCACCGGGGCCATGGAACCAAGCTTGGCTGCTAGCTAGCTGAGAACAGTGTGGTGGGCAGAAATGTTCACTTACTCTGTGGGAGTGTGCTAGTGAAAACACCTCCAATCACTGCCTCTGGGTACCTGTGATGCTAGGGGATCAAGGATAGAAATTCTACCATAGATGATCCAGAAAATGAGCTGTTTCTGCCCCAAATCTAGTCTCCCTCTGGCTGGCACCAACTCAAGCTGCCCACTTCTAAGTCTCTACATGTATGTAGCAGAATCCATGGACTTTAGATGCAACAGAATCTGGGAAACGTAGCTTTTGCTCTGTAGTCTCTATAGCACATAAATGAAATCTGGGATCTGATTGGAGAGAGCGTGGCTTGAGCTAGTTCTTAGTGTCTGCTCCGTGATCCTAGGTCATAGCCTCTTGTCCTGGGTTGAAATCAAACAGAGCACCTTTAACAAGTTGTAGCTACTTTGAAGGGCTTGTCACTTGCTTTTCCCCAGTCTTTTGGTGTGGTTTCTCAGTCTCCAGGATGCCTTAGTACCTCAATCCTTTCACTTTTAAAGTCTCATATTTCTTAGATCACTCAATAGTCTCTATAATTAAGGAGGCTTGTGTTCACGTTGAAGAACAAATTTTAAAAAATCATGGTCTTTGTTCTTTCATGCTAGGAATATTGGCACATGCTTATTTTTTTTTTTTTCACTTTCTAAAAGAATTTATTTTTCTAGAGCAGTTTTAGGTTCATAGCAGAATTAAGAGGAAGGCACAGAGATTTCCCCTGTCCGCTCTGCCTGGCTCATGCACAGCTCACCCACTATCAACAGCCCCCAGCAGAGTGCTACATTTGTTACAAGTGATGAACCTACACTGACACATTACAGCCACCCAGAGTCAGGGTTAACGCTTGGTGTTGCACATTCTGTGGGTTTAGACAAAAGCATAATGGCATGTATCCACCATGATAGTACCCTACAGTGTTTTCACTGACCTAAAAATCCTCTGTGTTGTGCCTATTCATCCCTCTTTCCCCCTGCCTCCTCTGGCAACAACTCTTCTTTTTACTTTCATCATAGATTTGCCTTTTTGCTTGTTTTTTAAAAATATGCATTTCCTTATACATGTCAAATTACATGTGTCCACATACTACACATGACTTAGAACAGAGACCAGAGTCCTAGAGGGTTTTCAGAGTGGCAGTTGTTATTACTTCTGAAATTTCACTTTATTTTTTATTTGAATTACATGGTAGTCTTCTAATAACAGAAAAAAGGTTTTTTTTAGCAGGTTTATTAAATTAATAGACCTGTGTTTTTACAGGTCAAAACTCAGCCTAGAGCTAAAGGACTCAATATTTCTGTCATCTCAAAGACCAATTTGAATAAATCTTTGATAAATACAAGTAAGAGGAAAAGTGGTCTTTCTTGATAGATTAAATAAATAGCGACATTACTGTAGGTCAAGCCTCTGTTCTTTGGTCCTGGCCCACTGAAAGTGGTAGCAGGAGGACACAGGTGAAGTCAGAGGGGCTTCACGGCAATGCCCATTCCTGAAAACTCCAAAGGCCACTGTTGGTTCAGGGACTTCCTTTGGTCAATTTATAATAAGTGGTCGCAATGCCGTATTCCCGGAATGAATGACTGACGTCCTGTCAATGCATCAAGGAGAATACTTTGGTTCTGATGTTGAGGTTGAGTAATCTAGAAGGTGTCACCTGTTTACATCCCAGGAAACTCACCTGTGAAGAACAATTCACTTTACTATCATTTTGAATTTTTTTAATTCATTTTAGTGACTGATTTCTTATGCAGAAATTCAAACAACACCTGGAGGAATATGTTAATGTGTCCATGGTAGCCACTTCTTATTCCAAGCAATCATTTAGTATGAGAATTTACAAATAAAAAAAATAGGAAGGATAATTTACATACCATGCAATTAATTCATTTTGTGTGCAATTAAATGACTATTAGTAAATTTACCAAGTTGTACAGCTATTCACACAAAATCAGTTCAATAAAGTTGTTTAAAAAAAATAGGAAGGATAAATAAGTTAAGGTGATTTCCTTGGCTGGTGATGCACAGAGGGAAGTTGCTGTAAAATCACTGGTTTGTTTGATTAAAACTTAAGTGTGTGGGAAAATAAGATTGAACAGCTCAGATATAGAGGTCTAAATTTAGGAACCTTTATTGGGAGGGCTGCTTTGTCCATATAAAGGCTTCTTGTGGATTCAGATGAGTTTAAGGAATTTAATATCCTCAGAAAGAGGAGATAATTACAAGGCATTAAATCTGCCTTCCTTTTCAGGGACATCATGTTATTCTTACTTGAATGGTACACTAAGCTGGGCTGCAATTAGAGGAAGGCTTCCCAGCTAAGCCTTTTGGAATGCATGTGCCGTGTGTGCTTCCCTCCATCCCCGTTCTGGCACCTTCCAACTGCAGGCTGATTTTAAACCATCAGCCGGATGACAAACACGGAAGGTCTCATGCAACATGACCTCTTAGGTGACAGAAAATTACAAAAGACTGCGCTTACTTAGGGTAATTTCTGACACCCAAAGAGCCTCATGTAATGACATACAAACAAAAGAAGAGAGAGGCAGGGACGGGGAGATACTGGCAGGGCGAGAGACAGAGACACTTGTAGCAACGTCTTGGGGAGAGACAGCAGTGGGTGTGAGGCAGCTGCCGCAGAGGGCGTGAAGGGAGGGGGGTAGAAAGCGGGGCTGGCTGAGTGTTGCCAATTGCATCCGTGATTTTTAAACACTCTTTTAAAATTATTGATAACACACGATGTCCCTGATCCTTAGTGAACTATTTTTGCCTTCTTCAAGTTCATGTCATTGTCAGTGTTTAATAACACCTGCACCTGACATGCTGCGGAAGATGAGGTGATGTCATGATTGCCTGAGCTGACAGAATGAAACACAAATGGTGAAGGTGGGATTTTGAAAGTCAAGCTTTTATTTCTTCCTAATTTAACTTTTAATTGGAAACACTTAGATTTTATTTACTCTAAAAAGTAATGATTTTTGCCAGAGAAAAATCTATGTCTTTAATGTGAAGGATGATTATTTTCCTGCAAAAAAGAAAGCAGAAGATATTGGATCTTGGAGGAGTCATTTATTTATGAGATTCAATTTGTTCCATTATTTAAAGTGTACCTATACACCCACTCTACTCCTGGACATTTAAATAAAATTCAAATGTCCATGATAATTAGTTTTGTTAAATCTACCTTAAGGAGAAAATCTGAGACTATTTTCAAGGTTTCAAATTCCAGACTAAACATGACCAAAAATTTTCTTTGAAAATTGAGTTAATCGCATGTTTAATCCAGTGAACTAAAAGAGAAGAAGACCCTGCCCTGGAACTATGTCCTTGCTCTGTCACTATAAATCATTTCTTATAAATAAGGCTCAACTTTTATATCAAAAATATGTTACCATGTGCTTTTCTTTCGTAGAAGGAGAGTGTCTGAGTTTAAGACGCTCAGTCTATGATTTTGAGCTATTAGGTGCCTTTTCATGAACATACACTTAGAATATGAGAGAGAATTTTTTGACCCAGTGTAGTCTCCACCATTGTTGCAGGACAGGACCTGACTAACCAAAAGCAATTTTGGTCTAGAACTTCATTGCCGGTGGGGGGATGGTAAGCCTCTGCTTGGGTTCTGAACAGTGTGCCTATGCCAGCCTCAGGTGTCTCCCGACCCTTAACCTGAAGCGCACATACCTAGAGTACTGACCTCTCCATCATTAGGACAACAGGACCACAGCATTTCAGGGCTGGGAAGGTCATTAGAGGTAAGCAAGGCACCCTAATTTTCAGATGAAGGAACTGAGGTCTAAAGAGGAAAAGTCATTAATTAACCAGATCACACAGCTACCTAGAGGTATGGACAGGACTCTAAGTATTTCTGCTGTGGCTCTCTCCTCAAAATAATCCTTTCCTCCCAGATCATAGGCTACTTAACATTTGTTTGCATTGCATTTGCTATGATTGGAATATTTGTTCCCTCTAAAACTCATGTTAAAATGTAATCCCCCATGCGGCAGTATTGGGAGGTGGGCCTTTAAGAGGTGATCAAATTTATGAATGTTCTGTGCTTATAGATAGATTATGCCATTCCTGTATTAATAAATTATCATGAGAGTGGCACTGGTGGCTTTATAAGAAGAGGAAGACACCTGAGCTAGCACGCTCAGCCCCTCACTGTGCAATGCCCTGCACCATCTTGAGACTCTGCAGAGAGTCCCCACCAGCTGGAAGACCCTCAACAGGTGTGGCCACTCGACCTTGGACTTCTCAGCCTCTATAACTGTAAGAGATAAATTCATTTTCTTTATAAATTACTCAATTTCAGATATTCTAAGTGACAGAAAATAGACTAAGACAGAAAATTGGTACAAACAAGTGGGTCATTGCTGATAATAAATACATGCAAATGTGAAAGCCACTTCAGAACTGAATAAAGAACACAGGCTGGAAGGATTTGAAGGCGCAAGCTAGAAAAAGCCCACATTCTTGCAAGGGCTTAGAAGACAAGGAGCTAGAGAAAGTCTGGAGCTCCTTAGAGGTTGGTTAAGTGGTTGTGACCAGGATGCTGATAGAAATACAGGCAGTGAAGGCCGTTCTCACAAGGTTTCAGATGGAACAGCGTTTTGGAACCTGGAGCAAAGGCCATCCTTGTCATAAATTGGCAAAGACCTTGGCTGAACTGTGTCCATGCTCAGGGGCTTTTAGAAAGGCCACACTTAAGAGTGATGTGCTAAGGCATCCAGTAGAACAAATATCCAAGCAGCAAAGCGTCCAGGCTTCTGCATCGCTGCTTTCAATTGTGTCCATTAAACCTCTAGAGGGAAAAATGGCATACAGAGAGAATTTATAATCAAAACGAAAGTAAAGAGAGAAGATTTGGAAAATTCACTGCCTGGCCATGTAAAGAGAGAAGCAGCATGTTTGGGAGAAGAAACCTAGGGTGCAGCCCAGTCATCTACTGCTAAAGAGATGAGTACAAAGAGAAGCAATCCTCAGGAGAATGGAGAAAGACATCTAAAACATCTCAGAGAGCTTTCAGGCTGCCCCTCCCATCACAGACCCAGAGGCCTGAGAGGGCAGAATAGTTTCAGGGCACAGACCCAGGGTGTCCCCTCACACGCTTGCTGCCCAGGGTTCCTCGGGTTTCTGCTCCAGCTCTAGCACCGTGTTCCTTGGCCACCCCAGCTGTGGTTCAAACGGCCTTGCTCAGAAATGAACAAGCTGTAAACCGTGGAGGCATCTCTGTGGTGCAAATCCTGTATGCCCACAGAATGCAAGAGCTATGAAGTCATGGCAGCCCCCTCCCAGATTTCAGAGGATGTCACTGAAAACCTGGGAGTCTAAGCAGAGACTTGTTGCAGGGTGGAGCCCTCATGGAGACGCCCGCACTAGGGCACTGTGAATGGAAATGTGGGCTTGGGGCCGCCACGGAGGGTTCCTACCAGGACAATGCCCAGAGGAGCCACGGGAGCAGGACCACCACTGGGAACCCAGCACTGTGGGGTCACACGCAGCATGCAGCACCCACCTAGGAAAGCTACAGGCACTGGACTCCAACCTACAGGGGCAGCCACTGGGCTTTACCTAGCAAAGCCACAGGGCAGGGCTGCCTAAAGCCTATGGGTCCCAACCAGTGTATCCAGGAGGTGGAATATTGAGTCAAAAGAGATTATTTTCTAGTCTTGAAAGTAAATAAATTGTTTTGATTTTATAGGCTGACAGATGAGACTCTGGACTTTGGACTTTTGAATTGGTACTGAAACGTATTAAGACTTTGGGATTATGGGAATAAAATGAATGTATTTGTATGTGAGAAGGACATGAATTTTGGCTGGCTAAGGGCAGAATGTTATGGTTTAAATATTTGTTCCCTCTAAAACTCATGTTGAAATTTAATCCCCAGTGTAGCAATATTAAGAGGTGGGGTCTTCAAAATTGGGTCATGAAGGTTCTGCCCTCATGGATGGATTAGTCCATTCATGAGCTAACTAATTAATGGTTAATGGATTAATGGGTCATCATGGGAGTGGGACTGGTGGCTTTATAAGAAGAGAAAGAGAGTCCTGAGCCAGCATGCTAGTGACAACCCCAAATAAGTGACTGAGGCAAAGATCTCCATCGATGGAGGTTTATTAAGCCAAAGTTTGAAGATGTGCAAAGGGAAAGGACAAATCACAGAAGTGTTGTGTCCTGTGCTTTGGGATTTGGGAACTTCAGTATTTAAGTGAGGGGCATACAGAAAGATAAAGGAGGAAAAGTGTGGACAATGAGGCAAATGATTACACTCTTGTGAGGGTAGGGAAATATACATTTTACATAAGATAAGGTGAATGTTTGAAGAGAAAAATGAGTAAAGAAAGCATCAATTATGCAGATGTCCCTGGGGAGGTGGAAGAATGATTGATTCTGTCTTGTCTCTGTTCTGCATCTGACAAGATAAACTTGTAATCAACATTATTAGTGTGGTATTGGAAAGATCTAATTTTAGGAGCTAAACTTACCTTGCAGACCTAAAGTTACAATTTACATGTCCTTGTTTATGGGAGGTCAGCAAAGAATTTCCTTATGAATGACCTGTGAGGGCAGTCCTTGCAGATGCCTGAGGCCTTTTGCCTTCCCTTGGGAGATGGCTGATGCACAGTGTTAGTAAGAGCTATTCATTTGGGACGGTGTTGCATGACCTCCCCACAGGCTTGACCTTTTCCTTTGCATAAGGATTTGAGGGAGAATGAAATAAAAATCCTGAGATTTTTATTTTCCTTTGCATTAGCATTCTCAGCCCCTCTCATGTGAGGTCCTGCACCTCCTCAGGATTCTGCAGAGAGTCTCCATGAGCACGAAAGCTCTTACCAAATGTGGCACCTCAACCTTGGACTTGTCAGTCTCCGTAACTATAAGAAATAAATTTATTTTTGTCATAAATTACCCAGTTTTAAAATAGGCTAAGACAGCATGAGAATGGTGAGTTTCTGGAAATGTTAGTTTTATTGGGAAAAAACATTGATTTGGGAAAAAATTATAACCTTCCCATTTAGCATCTTTTACACATGTGGATGTGTTAGGTTTCAGTCTGAACCTCTCGCTTCTTGATGGTGCCCATGGCCAAAGAATGACCAGACAGGCCAAAGTTAGGCAAGCACTAAAATGAGGTTTATTGAGGAGTGGAAGATGGGATTATAGGGCAAGAGCAAGATACAGGTTTACAGAGCATGGCCCATACGCCACAGATGATGATGATTGGTCCCACTGTCACTGCTGGGCAAGCAAAAGGAAGGGCAAAGAGAGAGAGCTTGGCTATCATCTGGGTCTTATTTTATAGTGCCCTGATAGGGACCTCCTTTGTGGTTCAGAGCTCACCATGGAACCACTTTGATTAGACAGTTGGAAGTCACATGACCTGACCCTTAACTAGGCATGTGTGTTCTAGGTCACTTTCCAGACTTTATGGTACTCATGTGGCTTGGCCCGTGGACAAGAGTCTTCTGCATTCTTTTGCAGCTGGGGCACCAAATTCTGACTGGCAGATTTGTAGGGTGTTTCCTCCTCCCTCAGGTATGGAGAATCAGGGTTGGGCAGGACCAAGATGGGGCAACAGCACCCACTTTCGTCCCTAGGAGACCCAGAATCCCTCACTATCTACCTAACAGATGTATTAGTGAAGCAAATAAGAACTATGTGTGTAGTGGGAGTTAAATCTGAGAAGAGTTTATTTTGAAAAGACATAAAAAGTTGCTCTTTCAAATTATCCATGAATGTGTTCCCTCAAGTTCAAATGGGGTGATCACCTGTAAACTTTAAAGGAATCTAACCTTCTTTCATTTTGCTAGTTTTTGAAAAGCAGGTAAAAGCTCAAAAACATAAGAATTCATCAATACTTTTGTATTAACAAAGAACTTTTTCTGTTTTCTGAGTTTAAGGGTTTCTGCAGTACAAAATACATATGGATATGTCTCACTTCACAAGGAGAAAAATGAAAAAAAAAAAAAGACACTTGATTATGCTAATAACAGGACTTCCTCCTCTGCGTTGGTTGCAATCTGTCAACAGGACTGAACCACAAGCAACACAGACACCGGTCCTCTCCTTTCCCTGCCTCCTGCCTCCTGTCGCGCTGCTTTTCCTCAGTGCAAGGCATCTGGGTGAGGCGCAGTAGAGCCATTGAGGTATTAATTTGTGCAAGGAGAGCCATGACTTTGTTCTCACAGCAGCTCACCCACTGCCAGAGACTCCACTGTTGCTGTTATTGGTGTTCTTAATTAAGAGTTTAGAAATTGATTTGGATGACAGAACATGGGTTGAAATAGGCAAAAATTATTACTTGTTCTTTTCATAATTGTTTAAAGCCATTGTGATATATATTTGGTCTTTGTCCCTAACTCCTGACACAGGGCTCCTAAAACCCTTGGAACTCAGGGAGTGATGAGGTGAGAGGAGCATCTTGTGTTATTCATAACAAGTTCCTTTGAACCATACCTGAGTTAGTACCAATGAGATGACACCTGGTGCCTTCTGGCTGCCAGGGAAACCAACCACATGATTAGAGGGTTAGAAATTTCAGCCCTAGCCCTCAGGGGAGGGTAGAGGGAGTGGAGATTGAGTTCACTCATCAATGGTCAATGATTTAACCAACCATGCTTATATAATGCAGCCTCTACAAAAATCCCAAAATAATGAGATTGGAAGAGCTTCCAGGCTGGTGAACACTAAAGGTACTAGGAGGGCAGCGCACCTGGAGAGGACGTGGAAGCTCCTTGCATCTGCACTGCCCCACCAAGCCATGTCCTATCTTGTGCATCACTGCCATCTGGCCCGTCCTGAGTTACATCATCTATAATGAACTGGGAAATGTAAGTAAATTGTTTCCACGAGTTTTATGAGCTGTTCTAGCCAATTATTGAAACTGAGAAGGGGATGTGGGAACTCCCAGCTCCATAACCAGTTGATCAGAAATATAGATGGCCCAGAATGAAGTCTGGAGGGAGGCCAGTCTTGTGGGACTGAGCCCTTAATCCTCTGGGTCCGCACTAACTCTGGGTAGTGAGTGTCAGAATTGAATTGAACTGGAGTTAGAGAATTGGTTGTTGTGAGGAAAAAACCCACACATTTGGTGTCAGATGTATTGTCAGTTAAAACAGCTCAGAGCCATACTTTAAATAAAAAGCTCCTTAAAAAAAATCAAAACATATTTTGAAACATTTTATAAACCCATGCATCTTCATTTTACAGAAAGAGAAAAAAACTGGAGGGTTGTTGTGAAATTTAAATTGAATAACTCCATGAAAGCATTCCTTGTAAAGTTATATAATAAAATTAAATGAGTTGTGTTCTACGAAGCTTCCTGGCAACATTTATTTCATTTATTTTATAGCTTCAATCTCTTTCTCTCTGTCTCTTTCTTTCTCTGTTTCTCTCATTCTGTCAGTCTTCTTCTCTCTTTTTCTCTCTCCAACATTAAATGAGGAATGACTATGTATTGGTCACTCTTCCAGAAACAGAGTTTATGGTAGTAAGTGCAAATTACTTAAAGAGTTGATAAATAGAAAGGTTAATATGGAAATAAAATAATTAAAACAAACAAAATAAATATTACCTTTACTCCTCTGACAGATGATAGAAGGCTTGCATGTTTGGAAATCAGGTAACATTTGAGATGAACTTTGAAGAATTAACGTTTTAACAGTGCTAACATTTTAACAAGAACCAGAGATAGAGATGAGAAAGTGATCCATGAAATGGTGAATAATTTGGGCTTCTTTGAATTTGGATTCATGGAAGAACGTTTATTGTGGTAGCCTAGGAATATATAAGCTGACACTAGTAAAGCAGTTGGAAACCGTGTTGTGGAAGTTTTGATGGGAACCTGGCACTACATTCTCTACGTCATGGCAACCTCGTATATAGTTTTCAGAGAAAGAGTAGAGTAGTCTGGCTTATGTTTAAGGAATCATTCTTCTGGTGGTAGAATGAGGGCTGAAGAAGCAAAAGTTTGGGAAAAGAAAAAGAGATAGAGAGATATTAATCTATGCAACTGATGAAGAGAACCCAAAGCAAAGGTGCCACAGTGGAAAGAGTGGAGGAGAACAATGCGAGTGATTGTTTAGAAAAAATAATCTTTCGTTCATTTACCTGAACACGTGTGTGCTAACTATTGAAGAAAAGGTATAACTCCCTTCATTGCAAAGGAAGCTAAAAACCTGCCGACCGGAAAACATGGAAGAGCACAGGAGGTTTCTTTCAAGTCACTTAACTGCAGCAAGAGTTGAGAGTAGGAAGCAGCGTTGAGTTGAAGGACTTAGTAGGTCATGCTGAATAATTTAAATTTATTCTGAGGTTTATGGGGGACATAAATGCATTCTAAGCCTGAGATAGCTTAATCATATTTGTGTTTTAGTATGATTTCTCTGGTAGCAGCGTGGGAGTTAAATTTGAAGAAGCAATGGTGTACTTAAATTTATCTTCACAATTATTTTACCTTGGAGGATGAAGAAAGGAGAGAGAATCTATATAGCTTGTATATAGCAATTTGGTAAAAATATATTATCATAGTTATGGTACATCCTTTGAAAAGTGGTAAATCTTATCCTTCTGAACATTTTATGTTTAATTATTTAATCCACATTGATAAAAAGAATTACAATTTTCTTGAACTTGTTCAATAAAACCCGACCATGAAAATATTTTCCTAAATATTACAAGATACTGTTTTCCTGAGCAAATTGAAGAATTGTAATAATACTTAGCAGACTTCCCCACTCAGCGGAAGTAAAACACTAATGAAAACTAAACCCCACTTGTTATGGAACAACCCTGGAAGGAGAGCAAACTGTGACAAGCAAGACTTCCTCTGATGAGCACTTCTTTCTTTATTTATTCCATTCATCAATTTTTACTTTCTAAGAATATGCTGAGGACTCAATAGGATAGAGCCATGGAGGCTGGTTTGTAAGGGGGAATCTGATAATCTTCCTTTGTAAAAACTCATCAGAATAATTTGAAGAGACCTTGTGGAAAGGGACAAACCTGAGCACAGAACTGTCCGGTTAGAAATACATGCTAGTAATTTTGTTGAGTTCTGCTGCACGAGTGAACTCTGGGCATATGAATATTGAAGGAACAGACAAAGATAGGTGTTAAAACAGGGAAGGAGTGAGGGTTAGTCTGTAGTGGTGTGATCACGAAGTTGGGGAGCTTCTACCTGAAGGTCTCTATTTTCTCAGGAATATAAGTATAGAGTCATCTGGTCAGAAAGAGAGGGATCAAGGAATTTGAAAAGCATTGCGAAGGCTTGCAATCTTCATTACTGGAAAAGTGAGAACGTTCTACCTGAGTTGTAGAATTTCTAGGCAACTCAGGATGTGGAGAATTTGATCCATATAGTTTTACCAGATATATAGTCATGTGTAAAAGCTTACTTTTAAAAACAATTGATTAAAGGCTAAGCATGGAATTAAATCAGAAATGAAGTGTTTTGTTTTGTTTTTTGTTTTTTTTTTGAGTAAGGATTTTTTTCTGAATAGTAATACTAATTGGGTGCCAGTTAGAGATGAGTTTTAAAAGGCAGAAGCAATAAAAGGGGAAGGAAGCTGAAGGCATTAGCAAAAGAGTGCAGTCCAGGCGTTATGGTCCAGGTATTGAGGACACACAGGTAGAGCAACTATAGTCTACAGGTCATGAAGTAGTAAACAGCAAGGCTAGGAAAAAAAGGGGGAAAACAGATATCAAAGGCAAGCAGAGGGAGAAGTCGAAGATGTCACTAACATTTCTCACCTAAGCTACTGAAATGTTACTTGTTACATCAATCAAGCATCAGAGGAGAAACAAGTTTGATGTGGATAAAATTTTGGAAGGGATATGTTTGAGATCCTGTGAATAAATCCATGAAAAAGATAAGTAAGCATGGGAATGAGGGGTGGAGAAAAATATACATTTGGAAATCATAAGCATAGCTAAAATCAGCCAAGAAAATGTGGAGTAAAATAAAAGTTTTCAAGGAGAGTTTTATAGGAAAACAGTCATTGAAGACAGACACAACAGGAAGTGATGAAGACAGAAAGGGAGAAGGTGATGAAAGAGGAGAACACTCAAGATAAATAGTATTGATAAAAGAACATACGGCAAAACTGAATAGGAGGGTAACATGAAAACTTTAGAGAGTTCAAATCTGAAAATCAACATTAGAAACAAGATTTGGTTTCTTAGCAAGACCGGGTTCTAAGAATCTACTAAGGTCTTGGGTAGCTTTTCTAAAACCTAGCCCAGCGGAACCATATTAGAAGAAACAAAACGCAAAACTTTTAAAAACAATTACTTGGATTCTGGATTTGAAAACAGGCAAAAAAAGAACGACGCACAAATACTTGCAGTTGTTTGGCCATTGTATATTTAAATATCCACATTATATTTCATTAACAATGACTTTAACTATGTTAATAGAAGTCAAGAACTGAAAAGAGTTACACAATGTATTATATTCAAGAAAGTATTCCAATGTCAAAGGACAAATGTCAACAATGCTAAAACCGTGATTACTTTGCATCATTAGGTTGACTATAACCAGTTGGGAGCAACCATTGAAGTTGATCCTCTTACAACTACACGAGAAGTTGCCAAAGAACTCAATGTCGACCATTCTACAGTGTTCGGCATTTGAAGCAAATTGGAAAGGTGAGAAAGTTCGGTAAGTGGGTGCCTCATGAGCTGACCAAAATGGTCGTTTTGAAGTGTCATCTTCTCTTATTGTACCCAACAACAACAAACCATTTCTTGATCGGATTGTGACGTGTGACGACAAGGGGATTTTATACAACTGGTGATGACCAGCTCAGTGGTTGGACAGAGAAGAAGCTCCAAGCACTTCCCAAAGCCAAACTTGCACCAAAAAATGGTCATGGTCACTGTTTGGTGGTCTGTGGCTGGTCTGATCCACTACAGCTTTGTGAATCCCGGCAAAACCGTTACGTCTGAGAAGTCTGCTCAGCAAATAGATGAGATGCACCAAAGACTGCACGGCCTGCAGCTGGCATTGGTCATCAGAAAGGGCCCAACTCTTCTCCACGACAATGCCTGACCACATGGCTCACAACCAACACTTCAAAAGTTAAACAAATTGGGCTACAAAGTTTTGCCTCATCCACCATATTCACCTGACCTCTCACCCACTGACTACCACTTCTTCAAGCATCTCAGCAACTTTTTGCAGGGAAAACGTTTCCCCAACCAGCAGGATGCAGAATATGCTTTCCAAGAGTTCATCAAATCCTGAAGCATGGATTTTTACACTACAGGAATAAGCAAACTTATTTCTTATTGGCAAAAATGTGTTGATTGTAATGGTTCCTATTTTGATTAATAAAGATGTGTTGGAGCCTAGTTATAATGATTTAAAATCCAAGGTCCACACCCACAATTACATTTGCACCCACAATAGGTATGTGGCCTTGGATAAATCACTCAGTCTTACTGCATGGCATTTTTGTCAATGTGAAATAATAGAGTCATCCACTCTTAATTTCACTCAGTCAATTGCCACAAGTTGGAGAAGAAGTCGAAATCAACCATTTGACTCAGGAGTGTTAGAAAATCAGTAATGTGCTTTATTTATTTGACTACATTTTAATAAATCCTTTAGATTTTTTGACATGAAAAAACAAAAGCAAAATCATTTTCAAATTTACCAGTAATCCTAAAGTACGGTGAAAAAATAAATTAAAAGGACTGAAAGGTAAAGGAATCCTTAAATTGTTTTCTTTAATTCCTCTCATGAATTTCTTTTAAACCCTAGGCCCTGTTCCCATACTAATTTGCATGACAGTGTTTACAGCTTTTACATGGATCTTGATGGGTCAGTCACACAGTCAAAACCCAAAATATGACAGCACTATATCTGAAATCTATTACTTTTCAAAAAGTAACTCTCCTAGTAAGATACACTGATTTTATTCCATAGGAAATAAAAAGTTTGTCATTGTGTGGCAAAGAGGCAAACCACACCACTGCAGGTAACTGATCATCTCCGGGGTGTTTGTCTCCACCAGCTACATCTCTATAGCATTTATTATGCTCATTATCAACATGATCAGGCTGCAAAGATAATGGCTATTATTTTTAAGCAAGTCTTTTTTTCCCCAAGAAACAAGTCTAGATATTGCATTTAACATTAAACAATTTGATTGAAGGCTGAATTTGAAGTTTGTGAAATAAACGATAGCCCTTACTCACCTTTGTCTATAAACTCCAATTGGCAAAGGAATCAGGAACTTTTAAGAGTAAGTTAGTAGGGAAGTGCAAATAAAAATGCCTTGGCTAACGATTTATGAAGAAGACAAATGCAGGGGTCATCTGAACCTTCATTCTGTCGATCAGCAGATGAAGAGCTCACAGGCTACCTTTCAAAACACCACAATGACATGAGAGGGCTGACCAAAGCGAACGGACTCCAGATGCTGCATGAGTCCATGACTTTGCCAAGATTTTGATCAGAAGCAGACACCTGGCAATTTAGCATGGGCAAATGGGGTTTGCATAATAAAATTTAAATATTAATTTTATCATTGCAGTAAAAAGCAAATAATGCAAATAAATGATGTTAACATAATTAAAAGAACTCTAATATATTTTCCATTCAAACTTATGTTCTCAAAGTAGCAAATGGATTGGCAACAGGACTCAAACGATACAGATCTTAACAAATTGTGTCCTGCGTATATTACATTTTTGCCAACTTCTATTTGGAAGGTGTTAACTTCTATTTGGATTAATCTAATATTTCAGCTCTGATAATAAACAGTCTTGCTGGATATTTTGAAAGGCAACAAAACATGGAATCCTGTGATGTTTGATTTGGGGCAATCAGTTTAATCTTTATTTTTAATTTGTTTTTGTCTTTTTTTTCATTTGTATAAGGGAAATCTATAAGATATGTCTGAGAAATCACCTCAGAGACAAATAACTCTCTTAATTGAGGCAAATTTTTTGTCTAGAAAAGGTGATTTATGTGAATTTTATGACAAAAAGTCATTAAAAGATTACTGGTCTGAGGTTAAGAACCCAGAGTCCTTCATGCTGAGCAGTGTGTGATCGTGGGCAAAGCTTTAATTCTATTGCTTGACTCAGACTGCTTCTCATGTTCCATGATTCTCAGTCCATGAATGGTGAAAGTAAATCTACCTTTCCCCCCACACGCTTTAATTTCTAAAAAGACCTACTTAAAAAGGAAAAACATCACTTCCCAAAGAGAACATTTGGTGTGTATCTTTATAGTTTTGATTCCTCTATATCAAACCATAGAAGATTTCAAAGGCAATATTCATTGCACTTACAAAATTTCCTTAGAAACATTACTATACTTCCCACAAACAGTATTGTTCAAAAAATCATTTCCCAAGAGTTTTTGGCCCTTCAAGTTTCTAAATGTTTCAAGAGGTTGTATTGAGTTTTCAATGGGTGTTCTCAGACATTGTAATGATTTACCATGCGCTTGTTCGTGAGAAAATATCTGTAACAGAGAAAAATAAGACTATACATGAAAAAGTGCTATTATTGTCACCTGGGGCTAGGGTTTGCTGCTCCCTCACCGAACTGCAGCTCCTGCCAAATCTTCTTTCACCATCCCTGCTCTTGTGGCCAAGAGATAGTTCAAGGAAAGCTCTACAAAATGTGCACTTTTGAGTCCCAGCTGGAGGCTTAGTAACAAGCCATTATCTCTTCTGCTGCCAAGCAAGGCATGTTTGTGAGTCTTGTCTAGTCAAAAGAGAGGAAAAAAAATAAAGAGAGGAAGAAGAAAATTTTACTTTCTTTCCTTCTTTCTTAACTCAATACAGACAGGGCCCATGTATCCCTTTGGTGTCGTATCTAACCTCTACTCTGCAGATATTACACAGGATGAATCGGAGACCTTCTCCCTACACTGGAAGAGTTAGATTGCGTGTCCAACGGCATCCCAAGGCCATACTCAGGCAGTGCTCTAATGAACACCCGTTATGAGATAGGGATCAGGAGTGCAATTAAATATTGTATGCAG
This sequence comes from Lepilemur ruficaudatus, assembly GCA_963574885.1. Taxonomy (NCBI): domain Eukaryota; kingdom Metazoa; phylum Chordata; class Mammalia; order Primates; family Lepilemuridae; genus Lepilemur; species Lepilemur ruficaudatus. Next base: position 17,904 of record CAUYRT010001908.1, read on the forward strand.
AAAAAGATATTAAATTTATTAAAATGTGAAAAAATTATGTATAAGCAGTTACAGACATTACCTTACTCTTAACCATCCATTTATAAATAATTTAAACCTAAGTGACAACTTTAAGGAAGTATAAATCTGAGGACCTTATCCCTGAGAGTAATGACCTTTTGCTTCCCAATTCAGGGCATGTGCAGAGTGATTGATTAAACAGTTGTCAAGAGGGGATTTTATCTTATTCACTATTATCTCCCAACAATGAGCAAAGACCTTGGTTGAACAAGATCACTGTTTTCTCAAACTGTGTATTATTCATTGGTGAGCTCTAAAATCTTTCTGGTGGGTCCTCCTGACTAGCAGAGAGAGAGAGAGAGAGAGTGACAGAGAGAGAGAGAGAAAGAGAGAGAGAGAGATAAAGAAACATAAAAAAGAAATAGATATATAGATGATAAACAAATGATAGACAACTGATGGATGATAAATAGATATTAATAGATTAATAGAGGAGCGTATGTTAGAACATCAGAGAGCCAATTTGTCCCTAGTAGCCAGTACAAAACCATTCAGCTCTTTCTTTCTCTTCAGAGGGGAGATTCATCATTACATGATTTCCTAGGTATTCTGATCCACACGGCATCCACAGAAGTCACTGAATATCATTCAGCCTGTGGGTGGGCTCATCTGGAGGGGTGAGGATGCCAGCACTCATGCATTTGGCACCTTGCTGAAGATGGCCAAAAAAGGCTACCCGGGACTGTTACTAGACAGCCTACATATGGACTGCAGTGTGGCAGTTTGGGAGGATTTAGGTGTAAAACCTGCCTTAAAAGACAGCTCAGGACTTTAGCAAAAGAGTGCTCCAAAACACAAAAAGTGGAAGTTCTCAGATTTTAAGATCTGAGTCTAAACATGGTTCATTATTTCTACTACTTTCTTTTCTCCTATTGAGACAAAGTGACCATATTCTAAGGAACACACATTCAATGTAATGAATGTAAAAGAGTTTTATTATCTTTAATCAGACACAAAGATTCTATTTTTTCTCTCCCTTGCTCCATATTCCTTGCTTTCTTCACTTTTTCAATTGTAGCCCTCATCAAGACCATCTAGTCCCATTGTTTTATTTACTAGAGGAAAGCTGAAGCTCACTAAGAAATACATATTTATCCAAGATCATATAACTAATGTTATTGCCCAGTGTCCTTTTTACTATGAGGAAAAAGAAAAAAAAAACTGTTCAAATGCCATGTTTGTACCCCTGAACTAACACCTAAATTTCTTGTTAACTTGTCTCTTGCTTTCCAGCAGTTTGTATGTTACTTGAGTCCTGTCACAGATCATCTGGCACATTGTAGAACACTGAACACACTGTTTGGCATTGAAAAAGAAAGAAAGAAAGAGAGAAAGAGAGAAAGAGGAAGGAAGGAAGGAAGGAAGGAAGGAAGGAAGGAAGGAAGGAAGGAAGGAAGGAAAAAAAGAAAGTAAAATAAATAACTAATTGAGAACAATAAATACAACTGTGACAGACAGCCGAGATATGAAGGACCGGGAAGAAAATCAAGCGAATCAGAGGAAAAGGAAAAGGACACGTTCTGAGACAAACGCATGAAACAAGCTGGCTGATTGGACTAGACTGAGGGACTAGAAGGACCAGTCAGTTACTGAAGGCTGGAAATATTGGGTCAGAAAATAAAAACAAGTACAACCAACTGGGGGAATGATGACAAAAGTGAGGTACTGAGGAAGACATCAATTAGGTAACCCAAGGACCTCCACTTGCAGCCAAGACAAACAAGAGGTGGATTTACTCTCCTGTGTAAAACAACAAAAAGCCAGAAACGATTTATAAATCAATGGTTTTCAAGATATTTGCCATTAGGCAATAAGGAACTGTGATCTCTGAAAATAAGAAAACAAATGTGGCAAGCCATACAATTGTCTCAGCTTACTGTGGGAGATAGTTCCAGGGCTGCAGTGCAGGGAGACGAAACCAAGCGGAGCATTGAGGAGATGGTCAGGATCTCAGGAAGCCCAAGGTCACTGAAGTAAGCAGGGCAGAGTTCCAGACAGAACAGAGCTGCACAGAAGATAATTTAAATATCTTCAAAGTGGTAAAGTGATACTCTTTAGTTGAATACAAATCAGCTCTTGAATGTAAGAGTATCTCTGGAACTGGAATAAGCTCAGAAACACCCACAAGAACGCAAATAGCTCCTGCCTCCACCAATTAGAATGGAAATTATGATTCACAAGTGCCTCAAGTAAAGTATGCAGAAGGGTTCTGACTCAGTAATTGACCAAAATTAACTCTCCTAGACTCTTCTAACAATTATTAAATAATTGATTAGCTGTAATCCCAATTACGCACAACTATTTTTATTCTTATTAAAAATAAAAACCAAAGAAATTGGACTGTTTTTAAACTCTTTTTTTTTTTTACTAAAGAAGGGGGAAAAGCCCAAAACATAATGTTTAACATACAGCAAAAATGTCCAAGGCAAGAAAAGAGCAGAAAGGAAAAGGAAACACATGAAAAGAAAAAAAATCAAAGAATCAAAATTGATTCAGAAATTATTTATGTGACAGAGTTAGTAGACTGGGCCATTGGAGCAGTTTTTGTGACTGCATTTCACATATTTAAGAAACTAGATCAAGTTTAAGTATGTTTGATAAAGATATAGAAGATAGAAAGAACCAAACTAAAATTTCTAATATAAACGCAATGTATTTCATGAAATATTCACCGGACAGGAAAAATGACAGATTATACATTATAGAAAAGATTAGTGAACTTAATAACATAGCAAGAAAAACTATATCAAATGAAACACAAAAATAAAAGAAGGAAGAAAAGAAGAGAGGAAGGTAGGAGGGAAGAACGAGAGAGAGAGGGAGGAGGTAGGAAGAGAGAGAGAGAGAGAGAAAAAGAAAAATAGATCAAAAACACTGAGCAAATCATCAGTAAGCTATAGGACAATTTTCAGCAGCCCACAGTACAGTTATATCTGCAACTGTACATCTGAAGAAGAGTAGAGAAGAGAGATAGAAAATATAATACAAAGAAAAAAATGATAAAAAGAAGAATCTGAAAAGCAGGCAGAGAAAAAGACACATCACATGAAAGAAACAAAGGGAAGATGGGACGTGTTTCTCATCAGAAAAACAGTAAATGAGAAGAGTGAAACAGCATTTTTAAAATAATGAAAAAAATACTATAAACAGAATTTCATATCTAACAATAATATCATTCAAAAATACAAGTAGGAGGTGGCCAATACTTCCAGAATGGTGGTGTGAAGAGCTTGGTAGATGCTCTCTCTGTGACAAAAATTTTTAATTGGCAAAATTGTTTAAGAATATTTATTTAATATCTTTGGACTTAAGATTTACAGGTACAACTAGGGTGAAAATGAAAGGAAGGGAAAAAAAACAGCAGATGAATGGGAAAAAAAGATTTTAAAACAGAACAAAATAAAACAGAAAATGTTGCTAGAAAAGAGGGGAGCATTTTATACTGGTTAAAGAGGAAGTCCATAAGGATGATTGAACAATTACAAACCTGTATACACCTAACAACAGAGCTCCAAAACACATGAAGCAAAAACTAGAAGAATTGGAAGGAGAAATGTAAAAATGTCTATTACAGTTATTGACTTCAAAATATAAATTCCATTAATGGAAAGAATTATGCCAAACAGTAAAAAGGACTTATTAAACTTAAAGAACACTATAAAGTAACTATAACTTCAGAAATCACAAGGGGCATTAGAAAATACTTCTAGATAAAAGAAAATAAACAATACATCAAAACTTAAGGAATGCAACTAAAGCAGTGCTTAGAAGGAAATCATAGATGTAAGTGACTATATAAAAGAAAATGGAAATTCTCAAATCAATAATCTAACAGTAAAACTTTCAAAAATGAAAACATAAATTAAACAGAAGAAAAAAATCATAAAAATTTGATGGTTAACTAGTAACCTGTGAGAGAACCCAAATGTAAGACTTTGAAGACAAAGACTTCAAACAGCCATTTTAAATATACTAAAAAAAAACTAAAGGGGACCACATAGTACAACAAGAAATAAAGGAAGCTATAATGACAATGCATTATTAAATTTAGAAGGGAGTATAGTGATAGAAATTATAAAAAAGAATGAAACAGAAATTATAAAGTTACACATTACAATAATACATGTACCCCCTAAATTTATTGAAATAAAAAAAAACTAATCTAAAAGCTGTAGATTGCTTGATGAATTTAAAATTTAAAAATGTGTATAATTCAAATATTTTGTCCATCTGCTAAAAGATCTTTGAATCTTTGGGCCAGAATCCCTCCTTTCTTGGAGTGAGACTAGGTATTTCTAACATATGCCTATAAGAATCTATTGTTAGTAAGCTTATGTTGTTGAACACTTCTCCTCCTGTTGAGAACATTCCACATTAGTTACATTAGTACTTCAAAACAAGAAATAAACTTGTTTGAAAAACAAACAAACTAACAAAATCAATAAAAAAATTACTAGAGAGACTCAAGGGTAAATATAAAAGGGCAAAAGAAAGAATCAGCAAACTTGAAGATTGATTATGCAGTTCAAACTGGAGGAAAAAATGGGAAAAAAAATTAACATAGAAATGAGAAACTATTCAGCATGGCAACACACATGAAGTGGAAGTACTAGAATAAGTCAACAAAGAGAAAGAATGAGAAAAAAATTATTTCAAGAAAAAATGGCTAAACACTTCTGAAATGTGATTTCAAAAAACCCCACAAGTCCCAAAACAACAAATGTTAGCATGGATGCAGAGAGATAGAAACACTCGTACCCTGCTGGTGAGACTGCAAATTAGTACAACCTCTATGGAAGGTAGTATGGAGATACCTCAAAGAGATAAAAGTAGAACTACCATTTGATAAAGCAATCCCACTACTGGCTATTTATCCAAAGGGAAAAAAGACATTCTATAAAAAAGAAACCTGCACTTTAATGTTTATAGAGCACAATTCATACTTGCAAAGATGTGTAAACAACCCAAGTGCCCATCAATACATGGGTGAATTAATAAAATGTGGCATATGTATACCATGGAGTACTACTCATCCATAAAAAAAAAAATGGTGAACTAATACCTCTTTTATTAACTTAGATGGATCTGGAGATCAGTTTTCTAAGTGAAATATCACAAAAGGGAAAAATATTTAGTTTGAAGAATCTTTTGATTTCCATTTGTATCTCCTCTTTGATCCAATAATCATTCAGCAATAGGTTGTTTAATTTCCATGACTTTGTGAAGTGGTGAATGTTTCTGTTGGAATTGATCTCTAATTTTATACCACTGTTGTCTGAGAAGATACATGGTATAATTTCTATTTTTTTTAACTTTTGTGATCTGATTTGTGGCCAAGTATGTCATCAATTTTAGAGAACTAAATGATAACAGTGACACAAGTTATCAAAATCTGTGGTATACAGCCAAAGCATTCCTGAGAGGAAAATTAATGGCATTAATGCTCTCATCCAAAAGAGAGAAATTTCACAAATCAACAAACTAATAAAACATCTCAAAGAACGGAAAAAGAAAGAAAAAAACGATCCTAAACCTAGCACAAGAAAAGAAATAACTACAATCAGAGCAGAACTAAATGAAATGGAGAACGAAGAACTACACAAAAGATTAATAAAATCAAAAGTCGTTTTTTCAAAAAGATAAACAAAATTGACAGCCCCCTTGCTAGATTGACAAGAACTAGAAAGGAAAGGACACTAATAAGCTCAATTAGAAATCAAAAAGGAGAGGTCGCTACAAACATCATGGAAATACAAGACATTGTCTTTGAATACTATAAAAATCTATATGCCCCAAAACTACAAAATGTGGAGGAAATGGACAAATTCTTAGAAACATACAACTTTCCTAGGCTCAATGAGGAAGAAATAAAATTCCTGAATACCCCAATATCAAGCACAAAAATTGAAGCAACAATTGAAAATCTTCCAATAAAAAGAAGTCCCAGACCAGATGAGTTCAAGACTGAATTTTACCAAACTTACTAAGAAGAACTCATACCTATACTACAGAAATTATTCCACATTGAGAAGGATGGTATCCACCCCAACTCATTCTATGAAGCAAATATCACCTTGATACCAAAGCCAGAAAAGGACACGACAAAAAAAGAAAATTACAGACTAATATCAGTTATGAATATAGATGCAAAAAGCCTCAAAAAAATCTTAGCAAACCAAATCCAACAGCACATCAAAAAAATAATTCATCATTGCCAGGTGGGCTTTATCCCAGAGAGGCAAGCCTGGTTCAACATATGCAAATCCATAAGTGCAATTTACCACATAAATAAAAGCAAGAACAAAAACTATGTGATTATCTCAATAGACAGAAAAATGATTTGACAAATCCAGCGCACTTTTATGATAAAAACTCTTAACAAAATAGGCATAGATGGGACATACCTTTAAAATTATTAAGGCCATATATGATAAACCCACAGTCAACGTCATACTGATTGGGGAAAAACTGAAAACATTCCCATTTAGAACTGGAACCAGACAAGGTTGCCCATTACCTCCACTTCTATTCAATATAGTGCTGGAAGTCCTTGCCCTAAGCAATCAGACAAGATAGGAAAATTAAGTGTGTCTAAATTGGGGCAGAGGAGGTCAAACTCTCACTGTTTGCTGATGATATAATATTATATCTAGAAAAGTCCCAAGGATTCAATCAAGAGACTCCTGGAATTTATAAATGAAGTCAGGAAAGTCTCAGGATACAAAAATCAGTGCACACAAATCAGTGGCATTCACATATGCCAATAATAGTAAAGTTAAAAATCAAATCAAAGACACAACACCTTTCACAGTAGCATCAAAGAAAATTAAATATTTAGGAATATATTCAACAAAAGAGGTGAGAGACCTATATAGGGACTATGAAACACTGAGAAAAGAAATTATAGAAGATGTAAACAGATGGAAAACCCTACCATGCTCAAGGATAGGCAAAATCAATACTGTTAGAATGTCCATACTGCCTAAAGTGATCTATAGAATTAATGCAATCCCTATCAAAATAATTATCATTCTTTACAGATCTAGAAAAAATAATTCTATGCTTCATATGGAACCAGAGAAGACCTCATACAGCCAAAGCAATCTTAAGCAAAAAGAACAAATTGGGAGGCATCAGTCTACCAGACTTCAAGTTTAACTACAAGGCTATAGTATCCAAAACAGCATAGACTGGCATAGGAACAGAGATATAGACCTTGGGAACAGGAGTGAGAACCCAGATATAAAACCATCCTCATATTGTTATCCAATCTTTGACAAAGCAGGCAAAAATACACATTGAGGAAAAGACTCCCTATTCAATAAATGGTGCTGGGAAAACTAGATAATCTCATGCAGAAGATTGAAATTGGATCCCCACTTCTCATCTCACAAAAATCAACTCCTGTTGGATAACAAAGCTAAGGAGTGAAACCTTAAAAATTCTAGATGAAAATATTGAGAAAACTCTTATAGACATCAGCCTAGGCAAAGAATTTATGAAGAAGACCCCAAAAGCAGTTACAGCAGCAACAAAAATAAATACATGATACTTGATCAAATTAAAAAGCTCTGCACAGCCAAGGAAACTATCATTAGAGTGAATAGACAACCTACAGAATGGGAGAAAATATTTGCATGCCACACATCAGATACATGCTGATAACAAGAATCTACATAGAACTTAAGAAAATTAACAAGAAAAAATCAAACAACCCCATCAAAAAGTGGGCAAAGGACATGAACCAAACCTTTCAGAAGAAGACAGAATAATGGCAACAAACATATGAAAAAGTGTTTAACATCTCTAATCATTAGGGAAATGCAAATCAAAACCACAATGAGATATCATCTAACTCTAGTGAGAATGGCCTTTATCAAAAAGTCTCAAAACAACAAATGCTGATGTGGATGTGGAGAGATAGGAACACTCTTACACTGCTAGTGGGACTACAAATTACTACAACCCCTATGGAACGTAATTTGGAGATATCTCAAAGACCTAAAAATAGAAAGGCCTTTGATCCAGCAATCCCACTACTAGGCATCTACCCATAGGAAAAAAGACATTCTATAAAAAAGACATCTGCACTAGAATGTTTATGGCAGCACAATTCACAATTGCAAAGATGTATACACAACCCAAGTGCCCATCAATACATGAGTGGATTAATAAAACGTGGTATGTGTATACCATGGAATACTATTCAACTACAACAAACAGTGGTGAACTAGCATCTCTTATATTATCCTGGACAGAGCTTGAGCCTATCCTTCAAAGGGAGGTATCACAAGAATGGAAAAGCAAGCACCACATGTACTCACCATCAAATTGGTACTAACTGGTCAACACTAAGGTGCTCACATGGAAGCATTCATTGGGTGCCAGTCAGATGTGGCGGGGGGTAGGTGAACTCACAACTAATGGGTGCAGTGTGCACTGTATGGGGGAAGGGCAAGCTTGTGGCCTTGTCTTGGGAGAGGCAAAGATATTATATATAACCAAAATCTTTGTACCCCCATAATATTCTGAAATAAAAAAAGAAAAAGAAAACCAAAATATTTGCATATTTGACAAGCATTTATTTTTTTCTTAATAATAAACACTCAAAATGTTGTCATCTAACCAATCAATAGTGAATCAAGCTTCCTCTAGTGGCAATAAAATTCATATAACTTAAAAAAAAGAATGGAAAAACAAACACCACATGTCTTCACCATTAAATTGGTACTAATCAATCAACACTTATGTGCACATATGGAAATAATATTCATCAGAAATCAATCTGGTGTGAGGGGCAAGGAGGGCATGGATAAATCCACACCTAAGGGGTACAATGCTCACTATCTGGGGGATGGGCACACTTACAACTTTGACTCAAATGGTACAAATACAATTTATGTAACCAAATCATTTGTAGCCCCGTAGTATTCCAAAATTAAAAAATCAATAACAAATTTGGGAATTCAGATATATGTGGAAATTAAACCACACATTCAAAAATATCAAATGAGTCAAAGAAGAAATCAAAGGAAAATTTTAAAATTTACTTTGAAAAGAATGAAAATTGAGATAAAAACATAAAAAATCTGTATGTGATGCAGTTAATGTTTAGAGAGAGATTTATTAACTGTGGGACCATATGTTAAAAAGAAAGAAAAAACATTTCAAATCAGTAACCTAACATTTCACCATAACACACTGAAAAAAGAAGAGTAAATTAAACCTTAAAAAACAAAATTAAAGAAATTGTAAATATCAGAGCATAAATTAATTATATAAACACTACAAAGAAACAAACTGAAATGGTTCTTAGAAAAGATCAACAAAATGAATAAATCTTTAGCTAGACTGACCAAAAAGAGAAAATTCTAAAATTACTAATATTAGAAATGAATGAAAGAGGAACTATTATTGCCAATTATGCAGGAAAAATTATGATTAGAGGGAAATACTATTGACAACTATATACCAAATTAGACTATTTAGGTGAAATGGACAAATTCCTAGAAAGATACAAACCACCCAAACTGACTCAAGAAAGACTCAAGAAAAAAATAGATAATCGGAACAAATATATAAGAAGGAAAAAGAGTTTATTAGAGATCAATAAAACTACTATGAAAAACCCAGGAACAGAAGGCTACAGTAGTGAATTTTACCAAACATTTAAAGCAGAATTAATACAAACTGTTTACAAATTTCTTAAAAAATTATAAGAGGAACAGACACATTCCAAGTCATCTTATGAGGTTGCTATTACGCTGATACTATAACCAAAGACATTACAAGAAAGAAAACTATAGATAAATATCTTATTAATATAAACATAAATTTCCTAAGAAAAATACTGGAAAACTGCATCCAGAAACATGATTATACACCATGACAAACTGTGATCTAGCCCAGGATGGCAAAATCGTTCTCATATCCAAAAACTATTAATAATTAATATTATATTAAAATCAATATTAATTAGAATTACATCAATAGAATAAAACCCCCAAACCACCTCATATTTATGATAGAAGCAGAAAAGGCAATTGCCAAAATCCCACACCCTTGTATGGTGAAAACACTTAACAAATTTGAAATTAAAGGGAATTTTTTTCACCCTGATAAAAACCATGTACAAAAAGTCCATATCCTAAACAAATAGTATGCTTATTTGTGAAAGAATGAAATAGTTCCTCTTATCACTTCTATTCAACATTGTACTAGAAGTTTTAGCAAGGGCAATTAGGCAAGAAAATGAAAGGCAAGATATTTTGGTTAGAAAGGCAAATGTAAATCTTCCTCCATGTGCGGATGACATCATCTTGTATACAGAAAATCCTAAGACGTCCACTTAAAAACCGTTTCAACTTAGTGAGTTCAGTAAGGTTTGGGGGTAAAATACTAACATAAAAATCAGTTATATTTTTATCCACTATGAATGGATAAACTAAAAATGAAATTAAAAAAAAAATTCTGTTACAACAGCATCAAAAAGAATAAAACATTTAGGACCAAATAAACAAAGTGCTAGAAAATTTCCAAAATGTCATTGAAAAAAAATGAAAGACCTAAATGACTGGAGAGGAATTCTGTGCTCATGGATTGGAAGACTTAATGCTGTCCTCAGATTTATCTGAAGATTTAGTATAAGCCCTAAAAAAATCTCATCTATTTTTTGGAGAACTTTACAACATAATATATAATTCATATGGAAAGCAAGGCACCCAGAGTATCCAAAACAATCTTGAACAAGAAACACTAAGTTGGAGGAATCACATTTCCCAATTTTAAGACTTAGTGCAAAGCCAAAATAATCAATAAAGGGCGGTATGTGCATAAGAATAAATGTAAAAATCCATGAAATAATAGTAATAGTCTATAAACAAACCACTTGCATTTACGTTCAATTGTCTTTTGACAAGGATAACAGGCTAGTCAGCAGATAAAAAAGTTTTTTCAGCAAATGACACTAGGACAACTTGGTACCCCCATGCAAAAAATAATGTTAGGGTCTTAACTCACATCATATGAAAAATTAACACATCATGGTTCATGGAAATATTTATAGAAACTAAATATAAAATCCTTAGACAAAATAATAGGAATAAAGCTTTGTGACATTGGGTTAGATAAACGTTTCTTATGTACATCAAAATATGAGCAAGAAAATTAAAAAGTAGATAAATTAGACTTTATCAAAATTTTTTAAAAAATGTTTCAAAAGACACCATAAAAATACAACCCATAGATCAAGAAAAAATATTTGCATATCATATATCTGATATCAGGTTTGTATTTAGAATATATAAAGAGTACTTGGAACTCAATAATAATAAAACAATAGCCTAATTTAAAAATGGGCAAAGGCTATAAATAGAAAATTCACAGAAGATATATAAATGGCCAATAAATGCAAAAAATTATGCTCAAGCATAATGCTCATAGCATTAATTATTAGGGAGATGCAAATTAAAAACACACTAAGATACCACTTCACAGTCACCAGGTTGCTTATAGTAAAAAAAAGAAGAAGAGGAGGAAGAAGACAGACAATAGCAAGTGCTTCAAAAGGTGTGGACAAACTAGAATCTAGAAACTGTTGGTAGGAATATAAAGTAGTGCAGTTGCTTTGAAACACAGTTTTACAGTACCTGTGTAGTGTTAGCATAGAGTTACCACCTGAACCAATTTTGTTCCTAGGTACATACCTAAGCTAAATGAAAACATATTCACACAAAAACTTGTGCACCAAGTTTCATAATGTTATTACTTTTAGTAGCCAAAAAGTAGGAATAGACAAATGTCCATCAACTGATAAAGTGTTTTATATCTATAAAATGGAATAATAGTTAGCATTAAACAGAATTAAGTATGATATATGATGTGTAGCATATAAGAATTTTGAAAATACGCTAAGTGAAAGAAGCCAGTCACACAAAACACATATTGTATGTTTCCATTTATAGTAGACGTCCAGGACAAGTCAATTTATAGAAACAGAAAGTAAATCAGTGTTTCCATCGGGATGGAGGGAGGGGAGTAATGAAATAGGGATAGACTGTTATGTGGGGGCAGCAGTATTTTCAAAAATTAGATTTTGTTACAGGAGTGTAAACTTGCGTTTCCTATCAATGTGTTACCTTAAAGGTAACCAGATAATCAACCAATGTTTCCACCTCCCTAGGTACAGTTAGGCTTTGGGAAATTAAGTAGACAATCAATGGAATTTCACATTATTTTGAGTTTATCACTACTGATTATTCTGATGCTAGCATTTTGTGGTCCAGAGATTTTCCTGATAAATGCCTAAGAAAGGTTTAACTTAGAAGAAGGGAGAAGTATCTTCTGTGGCCATGCTGGTTGAGCTCATATGCTACAACTTGGTAGACAGAAAATTCCTGGAACAAGTCAGCTCAAATTGAACTTATTACTTCAAGATTATCCTACCAATTCTGCTCACATGTGTATTTTGTGCAGTGGTTTTCATTTTCAAAGGAGAATAATAAACAATATTTATTTATGAGAATATTTTTAAAGACACCTTGCATGTTTACAACAAAGCAATATAGTGTGTGTCATCTGAAGCCAGGGCGTGGCAAAGAGTCTCTGGTGCCACTGGCAAGGCTGCCATGGACTCAGTGCAGAGCTGGTGTCTGGGGCTTAGGCTATTGGCTTTCAAAGCTTTTTGTAATTTACTTAAAATGTCTGCTCAGCTGTGTTTCATTAACAAAATAATTTTTCCACTCAGCCCAATTGAAAACTTTTTTTCAACAGAAAAGAGCATGTATTTTTATGAAAATCATCTGTCTTTATTCTTGAAAAAATATTTTGTACATGTAAAAATCCTTCCTTTCCTCTATTTTCTTTTAAGCCAGAAAACACTGGCTCCAATTCGTTTTTATAACATCACAGGAAAGGTCAAATGGTGTGAGAAAACAGTTTCTCAATTTTACTGAGAGAGAAATGTGCTAAAACAATTTAATCATCAAGCTAAGAAAAATGCTCTAATTTAATTACTAAAATTATGACATATACCCCATAACTTGAAGAAATATAGATAAGTGATTATTTTCCTTAATAATAGATGAAGAAAAATGGATTATTTAATGGTCAAAAGTTATATTTCTATACTCATAAATACATTACTGAATTTTAGGAGAGCTCAGTCCATGTATTTAATCCTCTCTATTAACTTCTTACTCTCTTTAGGCAGTTTTGGAAGTGGCAATTGCCAGAGAGAATTATCCAATCAGGTGGTTGCCACGATCAGTCCATAACCTTGGAGTGCAGGGTGCACTTCCATTCAGGGCACTGACAGCCTGGACCACAGAGGCAAAATAATTCCACACTCCTTTGTGTTGTTTTGCTTTCGATTTATGCCCTTACCAATCAAAGGGAGGATAAATATATGCCAAATCAAGATGACTTCCAAACACAGCCTTCCTCTAGCCCCTTTACTCATTTCTGAAGGAGTATCCCATGAAAATTCTCTTATTGTCGTATCCACCATGAAACTGTACAGTAGTGTTTTCTTTACTCTTCCTGTCAGCATCTTGCTGACTTAATAGTTCCACCAGAGATATATTGATATAATTCTATGAATTAATTTCATTCCATTTATATAAATAAAATATAGTTTATGAGATAGCCCCATACATTACTGGATATACAGAACATCATTTAAGATACAGTCCCTATAGGCCGGGCGCAGTGGCTCACGCCTGTAATCCTAGCACTCTGGGAGGCCGAGGTGGGTGGATCACTCAAGGTCAGGAGTTCGAAACCAGCCTGAGCAAGAGCGAGACTCCGTCTCTACTGAAAATACAAATAAATTAATTGGCCAACTAAAAATATATAGAAAAAATTAGCTGGGCATGGTGGCACATGCCTGTAGTCTCAGCTAATCGGGAGGCTGAGGCAGGAGGATCGCTTGAGCCCAGGAGTTTGAGGTTGCTATGAGCTAGACTGATGCCACAGCACTCTAGCCCAGGCAACAAAGTGAAAAAAAAAAAAAAAAGATACAGTCCCTATATGTATTACTTAACCAAATAAATTCTCTGTATTTTAATAAATGCTAAAGTAACTCTTTCTCACAATTTTCCATAAAAATCAAGACAATTGCCCAAACATTTACTTAAAAAAAAAAAAATTTAAACAGAAAGATCAATGCTTAAACAGAAAGATCACCAACAAAATTTTCCATGATTGAATTATTCAGATACGGGCCCAACTTGCTAGTTTAGGTAATGAGATATGTAAGAAAAGACACCAGATCATAAACCCAAGACATTGTTATTAATTTCAATTTGTTAGCAAGAGCCTTTGTTTCTCTGGACCATAGATCCTTAACTCTAAAATGAAGTAATAATAATGATGATGATACTAATAATAACTCACATATTATGTGTCAAACACTGCTCTAAGTACTTTAGATGGTCTTATCTAACCCCCAGGACCTTGTGAGATGAGCGCCACACCGCGCATTGACACAGGGAGTCGAGGCTTGGGTATGCGAAGAAACTGGTCCTCAGCCATGTGCAGCAGACAGGGGCTTCATGCCAAAGGCCATGCTCTTTTCACTCACTGTAAATAGATGAACAGGATCCCATCCACCCTCAGGGAGCTCTGAGACTTGTAGAAATGCCACCCAATGGGGATACTTCAGAGATTGCAACAAACAGTGCAGGAAGAGGGTGAAACTTGGGTGAGGTCCCCACAGTAATTCCGCATCAGTGACTGTACACCGTTCCTTCTGCTCAGACCAGCTCCCTTGAACCCTCAGACCTCAGTCTTCCTTTCCCACCTGTAATTCTGTGAGCTGGAAAAAAGTGAGTGGGTGTGAACAGGCAGAAGCAGAGATCACCTGTCAGCAAACCCTGCTAATTGCTATTCTTTCATAATAAGAAGCTACTGGGAAATCTGCAGTTTTTATATAAATCAGGAAATCCTTGTTATACCTGTTGATTACACATTGTTAATCTATGATAAATCAGTGCCACTGAAATCTCAGTTCCCCTGAAACACAGGAAATCCCTGTTATAATTTCTAATTTGATCCTCTTGATTCATGGCAAAGCAGTCTCACTGGGTCCCCAGTGCTCGAGGCGATCGTGTGCAGGATGCCATTGGAGAGTGAGGCTATGATTTAAGGGAAGCCATAGTATTGCAGAGCCTGCAAAGAATGTTCAGATAGTGTAAAGAATGCAAGTCTTTCCAAACTGGGTTTGAAACTCTGTCTGGTCACACACTAGCTGCAAAGTGATGCATATGTCACTCAAACTATCTGAGCATCAGTATCCTCATTGGCAAAATGAGAATAACAATGCCCATACCACCCTTGTTAGGAGAATTAAATGACTTTGCGGAAGTGGTTTCCAGTACAGTGTGTGACCCAGAGGTTCTGCTCACGGTGCTTTTATTCTATTCCATTCCCTGCAGTGTGCACGAATGCGCTAATGTCCTTGGCAGGGCAGGGCTGAGGCATGCGGAGTGAGACCCATCGTTATAAAGTAAGGTATGAATAATAGGAGTGAGGTAGAAAGACCGTGGGCTTGGGTGGCAGATGGGCCTCAAATGGAATATCTGAGTCATGGTTTTGATTTGCTACAAAGTCCCTAATTCACTGTAACAAATTCCCTCAGCCTTTGTTAAATTTATTGTTCCTGTCTGGGCAGTATTTTTATAAGAATTCAAAATAATAAATGCAAACGACCTAAGAGTGCTTGGTAGGCCCTCAGCAAATGGTGATTATTTTTATTACACATATCAAAAATTTAGAAAAGAGGAGAATTATGGTAGGCTGAGGAAGGCAGAAATAGATTTTCCCAGAAACAAGCCTTAAACTAAACCCTGTGGATTTTAAGCATTTTGGTAGAGTACAGGTAGAAATGATTGTATTAGTGTTTCCTAGAGACATGGAACCAATAGGACATATATAATATATATGTGAAGCAAATAATTGGCTCACGCTGTTATGGAGGCTGAGAAGTCCCAAGGTCTGCAATAAGCAAACTAGAGACCAAGAGAGTCGGCGACGCGGTTCCTGTCCAGGTCCAAAGGCTGGGCGTCCAGGAGAGCCGATGTTGTAAGTTCTAGTCCAACAGTCGTCAGTCTCAAGAACCAAGAAGACCTTATTTTTCAGTTTCAGGACAAGGGCCAGAAAAGACTGATGTCCCAGCTGAAGGCAGTCAGGCAAGACGAGAGCCTTTCTGTTCTGTTTAGGTCTTCATTGACTGGACGGGCCCCACCCACATTAGAGAGGGAAATCTGCTTCATGCAGTCTACAAGTTCAAATGCTAATCTCACTCCAGAACACCTTCACAGACATACCCTGAGTAATGTTTGTCCAATCTCAGGATCTCCTGTGGCCCAGTCAAGTTGACACATAAAATCAACCATTATATGTTTAAACATGCAGTTTATCACTGTTTCTCTCTGAAAACCTAGTCTCATTAATAAATTTGATTTAATGCTCAAATGCACGTGCATCCACTGTGCAGTGATGTTCAGTGGGAATCCTGGGGGCTGCTTTGCCAGCTTGTGAGGTCCTCCTGTTAGTATCAGTTTTGCTGACTTGTTTTTAATCCACTGGAAGAACTTAACTACAGTCAAAATGTTTACGCCACAGAGTTTGGCAACACCACAAATCAGAGTACATTTTTTTTTTTTGTAAACCCAGGGAGCCAATTGTTAAACATTATACCACTGTTATGATATCTAAGGAGCAGTGAGACATGAGGATTCTTATGAAATATTTAAGATTTATTAAAGTTTTAAAATATCCCATTTTTGTTCAGTCTGTGATTTTATAATACACGACCTACTCATTTATGCCTCTTATGAACACATATATCATTATTATTGCTATTATTGGAAAAATTACAGAAAAGATTCATTGTACCCTGGAGGCCTAAGTTAAATAAATATATTACCTAGGCAGGTATGGATCACAATCAGCAGATGTCACATGCAGGTCGTCTCGATAAGATGATTTAGTTTCCCTGCTCACAACCACATTTTTTCTTCCACAAGTAATTTAAATCAAAGTCAATCTTTAGCTAACGTTGTACCAAGCAGGTACCCAGTAATTTGGATCCTCCAAAAAAGGTTTGTTAGAGGATCCAGAAAAGGTTTTCTAAGCATATGTTTTGAAATTATTGTTAATGAGCCCTTTCTTATTTTTCTGAGGTCTAGAATGAAATTGTTCTAAAATTAGGATGGCAGTTTGGCATTACTTAAAGAACCCTGGATTAGGAGTGAGATGGCAGCAGCTCTAGATGTAAATCCTGACACTTTCACTAACTAGCTCCTCTTGAAATGATGCACTGTGCTGTATTAATAATTTCCAAATGCGGTCATATTTCAGAATCATCTGAAACTTTTTTTTTAGGGAGAAAGAAGGAATATAATAATACTAAGTCTCCTACCCTCTTCTACCTCTGACCCAAGTTCTCCTTCCCAGAGGAAGCCATTGCTAAAGGATTCTCAATAACTTCTCCAGAAGTTATTATCTGAAGTTTCACACACACACACACACACTGATAATAATTTAATCAACGCGATTCATCGTGTGTTGATATGTCCAAACCTATTTTATCTGACATTTCCAAACACTTCCCCAGCATATTTTTAATTAGATCCCAAACACCATATTATTTCTTCTCTAAATAGTTCAGTGTGCATGTAATAAAAACAAGACTCATAAAAACATGATCACAGGGGAGCAACTTCTGGCACAACAGTCAGGGGTGGGGGCCGGTGGAGGTTCGCGGACTCTCTTTCCGTTGAAACTGCTGAAAACTATAAAAGCAACAATTTAAAGCCTCTGGCAAAAGTCCTAAGGACGGACAAACAAACAACTAATGAAGAAACATTATTAAAGATCCCTGACAAAAGATTAGCTGGGAAAGTCAAGTGTGTGATGCTTGAATGAAGACAGCTCCCTTCCCCGCCTTCCGGCCCCGCCAGGGACTTCAGGCCACGCGGCCACCAAGGGCCGGGGCTGCTCCCCGCAGGGACTCCCTCTTCCCGGGCAGGGCCGGCGTCGCCTTCGCTTATCACCTGTCATGGGCCACAGCGGGTGGGGCAGGGGGACTCCTCAGCTGCCCACGTGGAGAAAACCGGGGTCTGGTCGTCCTGGCCCGCGAGCCGCGGTCAGTCCGTGCCAGGCGGGCAAGACACGGGCCTCCAGGCTGCCCTGCCAGGGGACACTGAGGAAGCGTGTCGTGGTCGCTTCTGCTTCCGAGCTCTGGTTCAGAGGCTTCGCCTGGAGGATTACCTGGCTGTAAAACAGGTAGCTCCTAATTTCTTTCCAAAGGAAATTGTTTTATTTGTGACGAGGAATGAAGAATTTCAAATCTAAACACACTCTGAAACGTGGAAAAGTTGTGGTGAAAAAACAACTGGGAGAAAATTAAAGACAGAGGCTCAACCTAGATCAGCGAGCTCTCTGGAGAGACCTGGGGGATCAGTCACGCAGCGGAGCCTGCGGGGCCAGATCAGACACCGAACGCTGACGCCAGAAACTGCCGCCACAAAGACGATGCCGCTTGATTGGATTTGTCTGCAGAGCGATTTCTGCCACAAGGCAGTGCCGAAAACAGTGGAACAATCAGCCAGCAATTAGGGGGACTTGACAGTGGGTATACTGAGGGAAATCGTGGAAGAAAGCTCTGTCAACACCAGTCTTCCCGGGGTGACGGTGGGCACCCCCAAGCTGTGACTCCCTGGGGGGCAACATCAGAGGCTTAACTCTGTAGAAGGGAAAATAGACTTCACTGAAATAACTAGGCCAGTCATTAAGCAAAGAAATAATAATAGTAATTATTAAAACTATAAAAATTCCCCTTGGGGAGTGCCACATGTTGCTATAATTTATCATCTGAAGTGTTCAATTTTCAACAAAAATTATGAGTTATGCCAAAAAAAGCAGGAAATTATGAGCATACACTGGGAAAAAAAAGTAGGAAATAGAACTTCTGATAAGAGTGATAAGATTTTTTATTTATTAGGAAAAAATTCAAAATAGCCATTATAATCATAGTTACAGAACTAAAGGAAACCATATTAAAGAAGTAAAAGAAATCATGTTGACAATGTCTCATCAAATAGAGACTATCAATAAAGAGATGAAGATTAAAAAAAAAAAGCAAAAAGAAAACTCTAGAATTGAAAAATATGTTGACCACAATAAAGAGACATCACTGGAGGGGCAGAGTAGATTTGAACCTGCAGAAGAAGGACTAACAGACCAGAAGATAGATTGATAGAGATTTCACAAGGTGAAGAACAAACAGACAAAAAAAATGAAGAAAAACAAAGAAAGCCTCAAAAAGAGCATGAAACCCCATTGCGCACATCTACATATGTATAATGTAAATATCAGAAAGAGAAGAGAGAGAAAGGAACAGAATCATATTCAGAGAGATAATGGCAGAAAACTTCCTGTTTATTGAAAAATAAACTGCATGTTTAAGAGGCTTAACAAATTCCAAGTAGGATGACCTCAAAGAGATCTATAAATATAAGTATTGTAGTAAAAAGGCTGAATATTGAATACAAAATATTTTCCAAGAAGCAAGAAACAAAAGCATGTAACTTAAAGGGGAACTCCAATAAGATTCACAGCGACCCCTCAGCAGAAATAATGGATGCAGAATGTGGTGGGAAAACACAGTCTAAGTTCTCAAATAATTTTAAAAATTCAATCAAGAACCCTATATCTTGCAAAGCTATCTCTTAGAAATGAAGACAAAATAAACAATTTTACAGATAAACAATAACTGATGCAATGTGTTACTAGCACATGCACCTTATGAATAATCCTAAGATAGTTCTTCAGGGTATCAGCATGTGACTCCAGGCAGTAATTAGAATTGACACAAAACCAAAGTCATGGTTTATTAAAAACTAATTAATAAAGTGTATTTTACTACAATTAAAAACTTCTGCACATGAAAATGTCAAGATAATAAGACAAACCACAGATTGGGAGAAAATACTTGCAAATGACACATCTAAATAAAAGACTGTTATCCAATGTGTATAAATAACTCTTAAAACTCAAGAAGAAAATAAGCAACCTATTTAAAAAGTGGGCTAAAGACCTTAATAGATGCCTCACCAAAGAATATATACATATAGTGAAAAACATATAAAAAGATGCTCCACATCATATGTCATTGGAGAAATTTAAATTGATACAACAATAAGGCACCAACTACACATGTATTAGAACAGACAAAATTCAAAACACTGACATCACCAAATTCTTGTGAAGGTGTGGAGCAACAAGCAGTCGCATTCCATTGCAAAATGGTACAGACCCTTTGAAAGACAGTCCTGTGACTTCTTACAAAACTAAACATACTCGTACCATACAATCCAGTAATTGCTCCCTCTGGTATTTACCAAAAAAAGGTTGGAAAATCATCTTTACACAAAACTTGGATATAGATGTTTATAGCAGCTTTATTGATAATTGCCAAAACATGGACAAAACCCGGTTTTTATTCACTTGGTTAATGGGTAAATAAATTTTGGTAAATACATTAAATGGAGTATTATTAAATAATAAAAAAAAAAAAAAAAAAAAAAAAAAGAGCTATGAAGCCATGAAAAGACACTGGGGTGCCTTAAGTTCATATTACTAAGTGGAAGAAAACAATCTGAAAAGCCTACACGCTGTATGATTCCAACATTCTGGAGAAGGCAAAACTATGGAGATAGTAACAAGAACAATGGTTGTCAGGTATTGAGAGGGAAGAACAATAGGCAGAGAACAGAAGATTTTTAGGGCAGCAAAACTACCCTGTAACATATACAATGGTAGAAACATGCCACGATGCATTTGTCCAAATCCATAGAGTGCACAACACCAAGAGTGAACCCTAAAGCAAATGATGAATTTTGGGCGATTATGATTTGTCACTGTAGATTCATTGGTTGTAACAAATGTACCTCTCTGGTGAGGATGTTGGTAACGGGGGAGGCTGCACCTGTGTGGTGGCAGGGTTATATGGGAAATCTCTGTACCTCCCTCTCAATTTTGCTGTGAAACTAAAACTGCTCTAAAAATTACCCTTAAAAAATAGAAGGATGGGGAAATTTCAAGACAAATTAACAACAAAAATCTACCCATCAAAAAAACCCCAGTCCCAGCTGCCTTCAGTGTTAAAGTTCTACCAAACATTTACAAAAGTAGCAATAATAATTTTTACAACTCTTTTTAAAAGTAGAACAGAAGGAACACTTTCCAATTACTTTGTGGGCCAATATTATCCCAACACTGAAACAAAATACATCACATGTGTAGAAAACTTTCCATAAGTAAATAAAAGACTGGTATCTTTTATAATTATGGACATAGACATGAGCAAACTGAATCCAGTGGTACATAAAAGGATTCATACACCATAACCAAGTGGGATTTATCCCAAGAACACAAGGTTAGTTTAACATCTGAAAATCAATTAGTGTATCAGTAGAAAAAATCACATCATTTCAAAAGATGCAGAAGAAATGTTTGGCAAAATCCGACACACTTTCATGATAAAAATACTCAATGCACCAGAAATAGAAGAAACACGTTCAACATGATAAAAGGCATAAATAATGAATCAATAACTTACATCAGACATTATGCTGGAAGGCTAAATGCTTTTTCCCTAAGATAAGGAGAAGGACAAATACATTTGCTTTGCTAGTTTTATTCATCATTGTATTGGAGATATTGGTCTGGGCAATTAGACAAAAAGAAAAAAATACAGATTGCAAAGAAAAATGAAATTATCTCCGCTTGCAGATAACATTATGTTGTAGATGAGAAATCAAGCCATTCACCATAGTACCATAAGAGCTAATAAATGAGTTCAGTAAAATTGTAGAATATAAAATCAATATGTAAAAATTGATCTTATTCCTACATAAAAGCAATAAATAATCCAAAAATGAAATTTATGGAGCAATTACATTTACTATAATGTAAAAATATTTACAAAAGAACTTAACAGAAGAAGTGCAAAACTTATGTTTTGACACTAGAAAACATAATTAAAATATCTATACAATTGGAAAAACATTCCATGACCATGGATTAGGGAACTTAACATTGACAAGATGGCAAGAATTTTAGCTGATATTTTGTAGAAATTGATAACCTGACTTTAAAAATCACATGGAACTAGAATGGAACAAGAATAGCCAAAACAATCTTGAAAATAAGACAAAATTAAGAGGACTCACACTTTCTGATTTCCAAAGCTAGTACAAAACAATGGCAATAATGATGTGATAATGGCACAAAGATAGACATGAATCAATGGAATGGAATTAAAAATCCAGGAGTTAGCCTATCAATCTATAGCCAACTGATTTTTTGTTTAATTTCAGCATATTACAGGGATACAAATGTTTAGGTTACATATATTGCCTTTGCCCCACCCAAGTCAGAACTACAAGTGTGTCCATCCCCCAGACAGTGCACACCACACCACTTAGGTGTGAATATATTCATCTCTTCCCCCCAACTCACCTGATACCTGATAAATGCTACTACTATATGTGCACATGAGTGTTGATCAGTTAATACCAATTTGATGGTGAGTACATGTGGTGCTTGTTTTTCCATTCTTGTGATACTTCGCTTAGAAGAATGGGCTCCAGCTCTATCCAGGAAAATACAAGAGGTGCTAGACCACCATTGTTTTTTGTGGCTGAGTAGAACTCCATGGTATATGTATACCACATTTTATTAATCCACTCATGTACTGATGGGCACTTGGGTTGTTTCCACAACTTTGCAATTGTGAATTGTGCTGCTATAAACATTCTAGTGCAGATTTCTTTTTTTAATAGAGTGC